>CM065684.1:67019654-67094654 GCA_017654935.2 Phymorhynchus buccinoides | reverse complement strand
TATTAATACATCAGTGGATTATAGCACTTGAGAACGACAACAAATCGCTTTGGAACACAAGTATATACTAGCAAACAATTACAAACTAGGACATAATTATCTCTCTTAACCGGAAAGCTTTGTACAAATATAGAGTTAGATTACGTACTGTTCTCTCATTAGTATTCGCCATCAATAAAGTTAAACGAAATTGACATGGATATTTGTAGTATTTATACGGGATTAGGTTTGCTCGAAGAACACTTAGAGCAGAACATTTTAAGACAAAATGTACCTCGTCCTCAATTGAATCTTTGCATAATGGACAGAACAGATCAGCATGCTGGACAATTTCGTATCGATATATAACAGACATACCGAATCTAAACTTAGTCAAAACAGTTCGCTGACACCGATCAATATTCAACAAAAGATAGCTATGAACTAAATGTGAAGAGGCAAACATTCTATATACATCGAATCTAGTGCTAGCATTTAAATGACCTTCCCAATCTTACCACCTAGTATCTGTAAGTCTTTGACGTAAGCTGCTTATAAACAGTTTTTCCCCACCTACTCCCTGACAATACCAGGCAAAACCAAAACCAAGTTAACACAAACACACACGTACCTTAGTTACCCAATTACTTTTCCCCTTCGAGTCTAAATCATAGAGCATATCATACGCTTTTCGTGGCAATCTTTCAGTGTCCATTTTCAATAATTTTAACCAGTAGGAAATGCACCTGACAGCAGAATTTATGTGAATTGGGAATCTATTTGTCTCCCCATAAACTAGATCGTTTGTGGAGTTTTCATCGAAACTCCCAAAAATCTTTTAAGTCCAAACAAATGAACAGATTCACAGTGTATGACAGCAGTCTTATCTAAACCCCATAACTCTGACCCATATTGTACAACCGGCTGTATCTGAGTATCAAACACTTTAACAAACAGTTCTAATGAGTTATTATTTAACAAAGCTAATTTCCTCATAACATGTAACAACGCTTTTTTGGCCCTACTAGACAAATCTTTACAGGCTGCTGCGAAACTTAAACGAGTAGAAAACAAAATTCCAAGGTACTTATAAACATTAACTACAGGCATAATATTACCATCAAACACCCATCTCTCTCTTGCTGACAGGTAACCCCCCTTTCTGAAAACAACTATATTACTTTTACCTAAATTAACCTTTAATTGTAATTTACGAGCAGAATCTCTTAAAATGTTTAGTTGTCTTTGCAAGCCAATAACAGTTTCTGATAGCAATGCAACATCGTCTGCTAACAATAAAATGAATAATTCTAACGCGTCTGTTGTAAACCTAGCACCATGTCTACCCTTATCCATTACTTCTAGAGCTAATTCATTAATAAATAAAGAAAACAGAATAGGGCTACACACGTCACCCTGCTTAACCCCCCTTGCACAATTAATATAATCAGTAAGTTTATCACGACATCTAATTCTTGTTTTAACCTTATCGTACATACTTCTAATGCATCTAAATAATTTCCCATTTATTCCATTTTTAATCAAAATAGGCCACAGTAGGTTTCTGTTGATTGAATCAAATGCCTTTTCAAAGTCGATAAATGCTACATAAAATTTGCGATTGAATGAAAATTGTTTCTGAATGAAAGCCAGAAGAGTAAACATATGATCTGTTGTAGAGTAACCACGTTTGAATCCTGCTTGTTGTTCACCTGTTATGTTATTAAAATCTACATATTCCTGAAGTCTACGATTGATAATTGTACTAAATACCTTACTACTAATATTAGATAAGGAAATTCCCCTATAATTGCTTGTATTGTTAACATCTCCTTTTTTATAAAGTGGAAGAGTTATAGAGTCACACCAGCTATCAGGGAAAACACCTTTATCAAACAAAGCATTAAAGAATCCAACAAAAAAGTCTGCAATCCTTTCGTGAGGTACTTTTAAAAGTTCTCCAATAACTCCGTCAGGGCCTGTTGCTTTGCGGTTCTTTAACTTTCTTAGTGCAGTAATGACCTCTTCTCGAGAAATAGCACGGTTTATGAACTCATTATTAGCATCATTTTCCGTTGCTGGCACATTACAATTCTCATTTTCATCTGATGGTGTATCTACATCTAACAATGATTTAAAATGTTGGAACCAGTCATCGGCAGAAATGTTGTTTTGGGGTTGTTTCCTTTTTAGTGAAATTTTATTCATACATTGCCCAAACTCCTTTTGGTTATTAATAGAACCTCTTAACTCAGTTAACAAATTGTTATTGAACTCCTCTTTCTTGTTTTCCAACATATGTTTATATGTTTATTTGGTTATTAATAGAACCTCTTAACTCAGTTAACACATTGTTGTTGAACTCCTCTTTCTTGTTTTCCAACATATGTTTATATGTTTATTTGGTTATTAATAGAACCTCTTAACTCAGTTAACAAATTGTTGTTGAACTCCTCTTTCTTGTTTTCCAACATATGTTTATATTCTCTTTGAGTCCTAACATAAGAGATTCGATCATCTTTATCCAATGTTCTTCGGAAAGTTCTTAGTAACCGACGCATTGTTGTTCTTGTACAACGACATTCCTGATCAAACCAGCCTTTTGGCATACAATTACCTATCTTAATAGTTTTCTTCATACAAGAGGCACAATCATATATACAATCATTAAACATTTCTAAGGCTAAATCAATATTAACATCGATCATATCTATGGCTGCCTTTAATTTATGATCAACTTCATCTTCAAGTAATGTACTAATAACATGTTGACTGAGATCCTCATTGCAGAGTACCTTCTCTATCACCAGTACAGCTTTATTATCATGTACTAATAACATGATGACTGAGATCCTCATTGCAGAGTACCTTCTCTATCACCAGTACAGCTTTATTATCATGTACTAATAACATGATGACTGAGATCCTCATTGCAGAGTACCTTCTCTATCACCAGTACAGCTTTATTATCATGTACTAATAACATGATGACTGAGATCCTCATTGCAGAGTACCTTCTCTATCACCAGTACAGCTTTATTATCATGTACTAATAACATGTTGACTGAGATCCTCATTGCAGAGTACCTTCTCTATCACCAGTACAGCTTTATTATCATGTACTAATAACATGATGACTGAGATCCTCATTGCAGAGTACCTTCTCTATCACCAGTACAGCTTTATTATCATGTACTAATAACATGTTGACTGAGATCCTCATTGCAGAGTACCTTCTCTATCACCAGTACAGCTTTATTATCATGTACTAATAACATGTTGACTGAGATCCTCATTGCAGAGTACCTTCTCTATCACCAGTACAGCTTTATTATCATTATTTGTAACATCATCCTTTGAAAACACGACACGACACTCAAGAGGAAAATGGTCCACTCAGTTCTATCAACAGCATGCAACCCTAACCCTAACCCTAACCCTAACCCTAACCTTCTCTATCACCAGTACAGCTTTATTATCATTATTTGTAACATCATCCTTTGAAAACACGACACGACACTCAAGAGGAAAATGGTCCACTCAGTTCTATCAACAGCATGCAACCCTAACCCTAACCCTAACCCTAACCTTCTCTATCACCAGTACAGCTTTATTATCATTATTTGTAACATCATCCTTTGAAAACACGACACGACACTCAAGAGGAAAATGGTCCACTCAGTTCTATCAACAACATGCAACCCTAACCCTAACCCTAACCCTAACCCTAACCTTCTCTATCACCAGTACAGCTTTACTATCATTATTTGTAACATCATCCTTTGAAAACACGACATGACACTCAAGAGGAAAATGGTCCACTCAGTTCTATCAACAACATGCAACCCTAACCCTAACCCTAACCCTAACCTTCTCTATCACCAGTACAGCTTTACTATCATTATTTGTAACATCATCCTTTGAAAACACGACATGACACTCAAGAGGAAAATGGTCCACTCAGTTCTATCAACAACATGCAACCCTAACCCTAACCCTAACCCTAACCCTAACCTTCTCTATCACCAGTACAGCTTTACTATCATTATTTGTAACATCATCCTTTGAAAACACGACACTCCAGAGGAAAATGGTCCACTCAGTTCTATCAACAACACGCAATTCACAGACATCCGAAATAGAATCATAACATTCACTGGACAACAAAAAATAATCATTGACACTGCTCCCAGTCTCACTTGTGTATGTGTACTGACCTAATTCATCACCACGACACATTCCATTTAAAATCGTCAGATCAAGGACACTGCACATATTCAATGATTTACCATATGTATTTACATGTTTGTCCTGAGATTTGCGATCACCATTAACTGCACAGCTTTTATAATGGACATCAGTATGACGTGAAGGAGAAAAAATCGAAATCCGACTATTAAGGTCACCACAAAGAATTACATAAACATCATTGAGATCAAACAGTATAACAGTCAAACAATTTTCAAGCATAGAAATACCTTGTTCATAATTACAATGGGCATAGAATGGAGAGCCTTCTGGCGGTATACATACACACACAAAAAGTACATCTTTTTGACAACCGAACACACGTTTATCAACAAGAAAAGCACATACGTTTCCACAGTCAACATGCAATCTGCGAACAAAGGGGCTTAATTCGTTCTTTATTAAGCATATAATACCACCCGATTTCCTCCCTTGCTTTGTAAACTTGACAGCGGGCACGGTATAAACAGTAAAACCAGGAAACAAACTAGACTCGCAATCTTCTTCAAATGTCTCAACAAGACACACAAAATCGAAAGATAATACGTACATGAAAAAGTCATGAAAGATACATTTTGAACGCAAACCGTGAATATTCCAAGAAAGAAAGGACAAATCTTTTTTATTATTCAGAGGAAAGGGAGTAGAATGTAAAGAGGGTGGTTGTTTACGGCTACAATTATTTCCATATTTCTCTCCGTTATTAGCAAAGCTACCACCCCCACCACCCCTATCACCCACTAACTCACGAGAAAAATCATTCAGAGCTGGACTGACATCGTCATATTCAACCTGTGCACGGTTAACTGGACTGACAGGTTTGCTATCAACTAGCACGTGCACAACAAGACATTAACTTTCTTTGACCCAGTAAAGAAAACGGGGTATTTTCCGGTGTCGTATTTAGCTTTGACCCCCTCCCAACTTTTACCATCTCAAAAATACATTTATCTTCGGGCCGGCCAAATCCTCATTTCACTTCCTGAAGCGAGTCATGGGAATCGAGTACATACTTTCGTCCATCGATGAACAGATGATCATAGATCATCCGCACTAGTTTCCCCTCACTCTTTGCCTTTTTCAGATGCGGACCAAGCTTGCGTCGTATTTCCCGGATTCTAGGAGAAAAATCCTCCCCAATGAACACATCACTACCTTTCAGTTTTTGTTTTGCTTTGAGGATGTTTACCTTTTGCTTGTACATAGAGCACCTGGCAATAATAGGAGAGCCAGCCTTAGCGCTAATCCTGTGCACGCGGTCAAACTCAATGCTGTCTGACAGATCGAGCTTGTCAGTGATCAGATCTTGAATCAGGCCTTCACAGTTTTCATTTCCGTCTCTCTTAGGAATACCATAAAAAAAGAGATTATTCCTGCGGGACCTACCTTCAAGATCATCACACTTCGAGAGAGAGAGAGAGAGAGAGAGAGAGAGAGAGAGAGAGAGAGAGAGAGAGAGAGAGAGAGAGAGAGAGAGAGAGAGAGAGAGAGAGAGAGAGAGAGAGAGAGAGAGAGAGAGAGAGAGAGCATCAGTGAGCACTATTTCCTTCTGTTGTATTGTACAGTAAAGCTAGTGAGAGAGAGAGAGAGAGAGAGAGAGAGAGAGAGAGAGAGAGAGAGAGAGAGAGAGAGAGAGAGAGAGAGAGAGAGAGAGAGAGAGAGAGAGAGAGAGAGAGAGAGAGAGAGAGAGAGAGAGAGAGAGAGAGAGAGAGAGAGAGAGAGAGAGCATCAGTGAGCACTATTTCCTTCTGTTGTATTGTACAGCAAAGCTAGAGAGAGAGAGAGAGAGAGAGAGAGAGAGAGAGAGAGAGAGAGAGAGAGAGAGAGAGAGAGAGAGAGAGAGAGAGAGAGAGAGAGAGAGAGAGAGAGAGAGAGAGAGAGAGAGAGAGAGAGAGAGAGCATCAGTGAGCACTATTTCCTTCTGTTGTATTGTACAGTAAAGCTAGTGAGAGAGAGAGAGAGAGAGAGAGAGAGAGAGAGAGAGAGAGAGAGAGAGAGAGAGAGAGAGAGAGAGAGAGAGAGAGAGAGAGAGAGAGAGAGAGAGAGAGAGAGAGAGAGAGAGAGAGAGAGAGAGAGAGAGAGAGAGAGAGAGAGAGAGAGAGCATCAGTGAGCACTATTTCCTTCTGTTGTATTGTACAGTAAAGCTAGTGAGAGAGAGAGAGAGAGAGAGAGAGAGAGAGAGAGAGAGAGAGAGAGAGAGAGAGAGAGAGAGAGAGAGAGAGAGAGAGAGAGAGAGAGAGAGAGAGAGAGAGAGAGAGAGCATCAGTGAGCACTATTTCCTTCTGTTGTATTGTACAGTAAAGCTAGAGAGAGAGAGAGAGAGAGAGAGAGAGAGAGAGAGAGAGAGAGAGAGAGAGAGAGAGAGAGAGAGAGAGAGGGAAGGGAGAGGAGAGAGAGCACTATTTCCTTCTGTTGTATTGTACAGAGAGAGAGAGAGAGAGAGAGAGAGAGAGAGAGAGCATCAGTGAGCACTATTACCTTCTGTTGTATTGTACAGTAAAGCTAGAGAGAGAGAGAGAGAGAGAGAGAGAGAGAGAGAGAGAGAGAGAGAGAGAGAGAGAGAGAGAGAGAGAGAGAGAGAGAGAGAGAGAGATCCCGAGAGAGAGAGAGAGAGAGAGCATCAGTGAGCACTATTTCCTTCTGTTGTATTGTACAGTAAAGCTAGAGAGAGAGAGAGAGAGAGAGAGAGAGAGAGAGAGAGAGAGAGAGAGATGAGAGAGAGAGGAGAGAGAGAAGAGAGAGAGAGAGAGAGAGAGAGAGAGAGAGAGAGAGAGAGAGAGAGAGAGAGAGAGAGAGAGAGAGAGAGAGAGATCAGTGAGAGATTGTACAGTAAAGAGAGAGAGAGAGAGAGAGAGAGAGAGAGAGAGAGAGAGAGAGAGAGAGAGAGAGAGAGAGAGAGAGAGAGAGAGAGAGAGAGAGAGAGAGAGAGAGAGAGAGAGAGAGAGCACCAGTGAGCACTATTTCCTTCTGTTGTATTGTACAGTAAAGCTAGAGAGAGATGTGTGTTGTTTCACAAGCCAATGGTTTGTCTGATTGGAAGAGCTATAAAGCTTTCTTCTATTGTACGCCATTTTACAGATTTTCTAGGAAACCGATTTGGCTGTAAAGCACCACGGATTGAGGTCATAAACTTGGCTGGGGGTAGGGTAGTAGTAGTAGGAGTAGTAGTAGGGGTAGTAGTAGTAGTAGTAGTTGCTGTTGTTATTGATGGTTATTTGCACTTGCTGATACCTGTTTGATGTTGCTATCCTATTTTGTTATGTGTAAAGCGCCCTGTAGCCTACTTCGTAGGATGGGCGCTATATACATTTTCCCCATTATTATTATTATTATTATTATTATTAGGGTGGGAAGAGAGGGGTGGCCCTTGTTAGAATGGAACAATGGGAAATGAGGCAGAACAGCAGCAATGTAATACACACAGACTGAATCTGAGACAGAGAGAGCGGGGGGAGGAAGGAGAGACAGACAGACAGACAGGCTGACAGACAGACATGTTGTAATACACACAGACTGAATCTGAGAGACAGAGAGAGCGGGGGGAGGAAGGAGAGACAGACAGACAGACAGGCTGACAGACAGACATGTTCTATTCTGCAGGAGTTTCATTGCAGTTACAAGATTGTTTTCTCCATTACGTTCGCATTTGATATAGTCTCTTGGCTGGCTCTCCAAAATATCTTATTGATAAATTACAGAGGGTCAAAAACAGTGCTGCCAGACATGTGTTGAAGTCGTCTTGACGGGAACATGTCTCCCCACTTCTAAGGTCTCTTCATTGGTTACCTATTCAATCCAGGATTGACTACAAACTAGGGTCCATTTGCTTTGCCTGTCACTGGTGCAGGACCTCTCAGTACCTCAGAGACATTCTTCATACCTACATCCCATCCCGTCAGCTCCGCTCTTCTGCAGATACCCATCTCTTGCGCATTCCGACAGTCAGAACCAAATCCTTTGTTCAGCCAGCTTTTGCCTTACAAGGCCCTTCTCTCCGGAACGACTTACCTCCCAATGTCCGCCATTCCCAGTCTGTCAGCTCTTTCAAATCCTCCACAAAAACCCATCTCTTTGAGCTCAGATAAACAACCTGTCTTATATCCTGTCGTTATATAGTTATGCTGGAAACACTATATTTTGTTTGTTTCTTCAGGACAAACTGCGTGTGTGCGTGCATGTGTGTGTGTGTGTGTGTGTGTGTGTGTGTGCGCACGTGTGTGTGTGTGTGCGTGCGTGCATCTGTGTTGGGGGGGGCATTTGTTCCTCTGAACTTGTGTGTGTGCATGCATGCGTGCGTGCTGGGAGATCTATGAAAAGTAGGTCAGCTTGAGGTATATGAAGGGGGATGGTGAATGCGGGGGCGGGCGGAGGGGGAGGGGGGTAGTGTGAGAAAATGCCTTTTGTGTGGAAAACGCTATTTGTAATGGTTTGGATTCTAGTGGAGTGTGAAGGGGGGGGGTGACGTAAATGTAGTTATCATGATATCGTTTCGGGTTGTTCCTTATGATAAGTGCGTTGTGGTTTTTGCTCTGATCTTAAACTTCTTTGTGAAGCGCTTAGAGCCCCGTAAGGAGAATAAGCGCTATATGAATTGTCATTATTATTATTATTAATATATTCCATAAGAACACATAAACATACAAGAGAGAGAGAAAGAGAGAGAGAGAGAGAGAGAGAGAGAGAGAGAGAGAGTTAAATGCAGACTGATCAATAAACACTGACAGAGAGATTGGGAGGGAGGACATGCACACACAAAATGAAAAACAGCACAACACACATCCATATGCATGTCTACATAAACATGCGCATGCATGCACACACACATACATACATAGACACAGACACTGACCATTATCGTCACATAGCGGCAGCTGTGACATGTCCACACACTCATACATAGACACAGACACTGACCATTATCGTCACATAGCGGCAGCTGTGACATGTCCACACACACATACATAGACACAGACACTGACCATTATCGTCATCTAGCGGCAGCTGTGACATGTCCACACACACATACATAGACACAGACACTGACCATTATCGTCATCTAGCGGCAGCTGTGACATGTCCACACACACATACATACATAGACACAGACACTGACCATTATCGTCATCTAGCGGCAGCTGTGACATGTCCACACACTCATACATAGACACAGACACTGACCATTATCGTCACATAGCGGCAGCTGTGACATGTCCACACACTCATACATAGACACAGACACTGACCATTATCGTCACATAGCGGCAGCTGTGACATGTCCACACACACATACATAGACACAGACACTGACCATTATCGTCATCTAGCGGCAGCTGTGACATGTCCACACACTCATACATAGACACAGACACTGACCATTATCGTCATCTAGCGGCAGCTGTGACATGTCCACACACACATACATAGACACAGACACTGACCATTATCGTCACATAGCGGCAGCTGTGACATGTCCACACACACATACATAGACACAGACACTGACCATTATCGTCACATAGCGGCAGCTGTGACATGTCCACACACACATACATAGACACAGACACTGACCATTATCGTCACATAGCGGCAGCTGTGACATGTCCACACACTCATACATAGACACAGACACTGACCATTATCGTCACATAGCGGCAGCTGTGACATGTCCACACACTCATACATAGACACAGACACTGACCATTATCGTCACATAGCGGCAGCTGTGACATGTCCACACACACATACATAGACACAGACACTGACCATTATCGTCACATAGCGGCAGCTGTGACATGTCCACACACACATACATAGACACAGACACTGACCATTATCGTCATCTAGCGGCAGCTGTGACATGTCCACACACACATACATAGACACAGACACTGACCATTATCGTCATCTAGCGGCAGCTGTGACATGTCCACACACACATACATAGACACAGACACTGACCATTATCGTCATCTAGCGGCAGCTGTGACATGTCCACACACACATACATAGACACAGACACTGACCATTATCGTCACATAGCGGTAGCTGTGACAGGTCCACACACACATACATAGACACAGACACTGACAATTATCGTCATCTAGCGGCAGCTGTGACATGTCCACACACACATACATAGACACAGACACTGACCATTATCGTCACATAGCGGTAGCTGTGACAGGTCCACACACACACAGACACTGACCATTATCGTCATCTAGCGGCAGCTGTGACAGGTCCAGCTGCGACTTGAAGGCCAGGTTTTGGTCATACCGCTGGGCCCAACGGCCTTTGGGCTGAACGGAGTCAGCACTGCCATCCACCCCATCCTTCACATCGTCATGCTGAAACAGTATAATGTAGTATTACTTTTATGTCACATGGGCCCAACGGCCTTTGGGCTGAATGGAGTCAGCACTGCCATCCACCCCATCCTTCACATCGTCATGCTGAAACAGTATAGTATAGTATTACTTTTATGTCACATGGGCCCAACGGCCTTTGGGCTGAACAGTCAGCACTGCCATCCACCCCATCCTTCACATCGTCATGCTGAAACAGTATAGCATAGTATTACTTTTATGTCACATGGGCCCAACGGCCTTTGGGCTGAAACAGAGATACAAAACACCAAGAACCAGAGAACCAACGATCTATGAATCCATAGGCCACACTCAGACAGTTTCTTGCAATATCAGTGCAGATGCATCATGCTGCCATTATGCGCCTAACTAAGAAATAGCTAGGCCCAGCATGTCCGTCTTCGGCTGAAGAAAATCTATGTTAGAGTTTATAGTAAAAAAAGCAGGAGAATGGACCGGTAAGGCAGAAAGGTAGTAGATGAAAAGGGAAAAGGCAAAGAGAGCAATAATAATAATAATAATAATTTTATTTGCTATAGTGCTAACATTCCACACTAAAGGCATGCTCTGTGCGCTTTACAAATTAAAATATAAATAGAACATCAGACCGGAAATAAAATCACAAAATAAATAACAAAGAGTGACAGATTAGAGGAAGTTACAAGCGCATAACTTCCAGAAGGTAAGGAACTATTTGAAAGAAAGACCCTTCAGTATCCCTTAGGTGGCAATCAGTTATAAAACCATGAATCCTAGGAATGTTTGGATATTGAGCTAAAATCGAACACAAAAAGCCCACCAATCCAAACGGTAACTAGAAACTACTGATACAGTACAACTATCCAAAACACAACTCAGTTACAATTCATTCTGAGCCCAGCTGACCACACACACCTTTCACCAACAGTCTGTCAACACCAGCTGACCACACACACAGCTTTCACCAACAGTCTGTCAACACCAGCTGACCACACACATCTTTCACCAACAGTCTGTCAACACCAGCTGACCACACACATCTTTCACCAACAGTCTGTCAACACCACCTGACCACACACACCTTTCACCAACAGTCTGTCAACACCAGCTGACCACACACACAGCTTTCACCAACAGTCTGTCAACACCAGCTGACCACACACACAGCTTTCACCAACAGTCTGTCAACACCAGCTGACCACACACACAGCTTTCACCAACAGTCTGTCAACACCAGCTGACCACACACACCTTTCACCAACAGTCTGTCAACACCAGCTGACCACACACACAGCTTTCACCAACAGTCTGTCAACACCAGCTGACCACACACATCTTTCACCAACAGTCTGTCAACACCAGCTGACCACACACATCTTTCACCAACAGTCTGTCAACACCAGCTGACCACACACATCTTTCACCAACAGTCTGTCAACACCACCTGACCACACACATCTACTTTCACCAACAGTCTGTCAACACCAGCTGACCACACACACAGCTTTCACCAACAGTCTGTCAACACCAGCTGACCACACACACAGCTTTCACCAACAGTCTGTCAACACCAGCTGACCACACACACAGCTTTCACCAACAGTCTGTCAACACCAGCTGACCACACACATCTTTCACCAACAGTCTGTCAACACCAGCTGACCACACACACACAGTCTTTCACCAACAGTCTGTCAACACCAGCTGACCACACACATCTTTCACCAACAGTCTGTCAACACCAGCTGACCACACACACATCTTTCACCAACAGTCTGTCAACACCAGCTGACCACACACATCTTTCACCAACAGTCTGTCAACACCAGCTGACCACACACATCTTTCACCAACAGTCTGTCAACACCAGCTGACCACACACACACACTTTCACCAACAGTCTTTCACCAACAGTCTGTCAACACCAGCTGACCACACACATCTTTCACCAACAGTCTGTCAACACCAGCTGACCACACACATCTTTCACCAACAGTCTGTCAACACCAGCTGACCAGACACACAGCTTTCACCAACAGTCTGTCAACACCAGCTGACCACACACACCTTTCACCAACAGTCTGTCAACACCAGCTGACCACACACATCTTTCACCAACAGTCTGTCAACACCAGCTGACCACACACATCTTTCACCAACAGTCTGTCAACACCAGCTGACCACACACATCTTTCACCAACAGTCTGTCAACACCAGCTGACCACACACATCTTTCACCAACAGTCTGTCAACACCAGCTGACCAACACACCAACAGTCTTTCACCAACAGTCTGTCAACACCACCTGACCACACACACAGCTTTCACCAACAGTCTGTCAACACCAGCTGACCACACACATCTTTCACCAACAGTCTGTCAACACCAGCTGACAACACACAGCTTTCACCAACAGTCTTTGACCAACAGTCTGTCAACACCAGCTGACCACACACATCTTTCACCAACAGTCTGTCAACACCAGCTGACCACACACATCTTTCACCAACAGTCTGTCAACACCAGCTGACCACACACATCTTTCACCAACAGCTGACCACACACATCTTTCACCAACAGTCTGTCAACACCAGCTGACCACACACATCTTTCACCAACAGTCTGTCAACACCAGCTGACCAACACACAGCTTTCACCAACAGTCTGTCAACACCAGCTGACCACACACTTTCACCAACAGTCTGTCAACACCAGCTGACCACACACATCTTTCACCAACAGTCTGTCAACACCAGCTGACCACACCACACATCTTTCACCAACAGTCTGTCAACACCAGCTGACAACACACAGCTTTCACCAAGTCTGTCAACACAGCTGACTTTCACCAACAGTCTGTCAACACCAGCTGACCACACACACATCTTTCACCAACAGTCTGTCAACACCAGCTGACCACACACATCTTTCACCAACAGTCTGTCAACACCAGCTGACCACACACATCTTTCACCAACAGTCTTTCACCAACAGTCTGTCAACACCAGCTGACAACACACACACCAACAGTCTTTCACCAACAGTCTGTCAACACCAGCTGACCACACACATCTTTCACCAACAGTCTGTCAACACCAGCTGACCACACACACCTTTCACCAACAGTCTGTCAACACCAGCTGACAACACAGCTTTCACCAAGTCTGTCACCAACAGTCTGTCAACACCAGCTGACACCACACATCTTTCACCAACAGTCTGTCAACACCAGCTGACCACACACATCTTTCACCAACAGTCTGTCAACACCAGCTGACCACACACATCTTTCACCAACAGTCTGTCAACACCAGCTGACCACACACATCTACTTTCACCAACAGTCTGTCAACACCAGCTGACAACACACATCTTTCACCAACAGTCTGTCAACACCAGCTGACAACTCCACCTATCCTGATCTTTCATTAATCACATCAATCGACATTTAAAAAGCCAACAGCTCTCACCTTCGCCTTGGCCCAGTTGGGCAGCGGCCCAACAGCAAACCGGCAATCCGCCGATGACGATGACTGTGCCGACTTTCCCTCCGCCCCCGCTTTATCCTGCGGCTTGCTGGGGTAGTTGGGCAAGGCGGCTATCCTGGAAGACTGGGCTGAGGGAGGGGCAGGGTGGATGGAGGAGAGGATGCGGGCTGGAGAGAAGTTGTCCTTCATCCCGGGGAATGTGGAGGAGGAAGAAGAGACATAGGTGTCGTTCAGCGACGCTGGGCTGGGCATCAGGCTGGCCTCTTTCCTGAAACACAAAGAACACAAAGGGCATCAGGCTGGCCTCTTTCCTGAAACACAAACAACACAAAGGGCATCAGGCTGGCCTCTTTCCTGAAACACAAACAACACAAAGGGCATCAGGCTGGCCTCTTTCCTGAAACACAAACAACACAAAGGGCATCAGGCTGGCCTCTTTCCTGAAACACAAACAACACAAAGGGCATCAGGCTGGCCTCTTTCCTGAAACACAAAGAACACAAAGGGCATCAGGCTGGCCTCTTTCCTGAAACACAAACAACACAAAGGGCATCAGGCTGGCCTCTTTCCTGAAACACAAAGAACACAAAGGGCATCAGGCTGGCCTCTTTCCTGAAACACAAAGAACACAAAGGGCATCAGGCTGGCCTCTTTCCTGAAACACAAAGAACACAAAGGGCATCAGGCTGGCCTCTTTCTGAAACACAAAGAACACAAAGGGCATCAGGCTGGCCTCTTTCCTGAAACACAAACAACACAAAGGGCATCAGGCTGGCCTCTTTCCTGAAACACAAACAACACAAAGGGCATCAGGCTGGCCTCTTTCCTGAAACACAAACAACACAAAGGGCATCAGGCTGGCCTCTTTCCTGAAACACAAACAACACAAAGGGCATCAGGCTGGCCTCTTTCCTGAAACACAAAGAACACAAAGGGCATCAGGCTGGCCTCTTTCCTGAAACACAAAGAACACAAAGGGCATCAGGCTGGCCTCTTTCCTGAAACACAAACAACACAAAGGGCATCAGGCTGGCCTCTTTCCTGAAACACAAAGAACACAAAGGGCATCAGGCTGGCCTCTTTCCTGAAACACAAACAACACAAAGGGCATCAGGCTGGCCTCTTTCCTGAAACACAAACAACACAAAGGGCATCAGGCTGGCCTCTTTCCTGAAACACAAAGAACACAAAGGGCATCAGACTGGCCTCTTTCCTGAAACACAAACAACACAAAGGGCATCAGGCTGGCCTCTTTCCTGAAACACAAACAACACAAAGGGCATCAGGCTGGCCTCTTTCCTGAAACACAAACAACACAAAGGGCATCAGGCTGGCCTCTTTCCTGAAACACAAAGAACACAAAGGGCATCAGGCTGGCCTCTTTCCTGAAACACAAACAACACAAAGGGGCATCAGGCTGGCCTCTTTCCTGAAACACAAACAACACAAAGGGCATCAGGCTGGCCTCTTTCCTGAAACACAAACAACACAAAGGGGCATCAGGCTGGCCTCTTTCCTGAAACACAAACAACACAAAGGGCATCAGGCTGGCCTCTTTCCTGAAACACAAACAACACAAAGGGCATCAGGCTGGCCTCTTTCCTGAAACACAAACAACACAAAGGGCATCAGGCAAACACAAACAACACAAAGGGCATCAGGCTGGCCTCTTTCCTGAAACACAAACAACACAAAGGGCATCAGGCTGGCCTCTTTCCTGAAACACAAACAACACAAAGAACACAAAGGGCATCAGGCTGGCCTCTTTCCTGAAACACAAACAACACAAAGAACACAAAGGGCATCAGGCTGGCCTCTTTCCTGAAACACAAACAACACAAAGAACACAAAGGGCATCAGGCTGGCCTCTT
Organism: Phymorhynchus buccinoides; assembly: GCA_017654935.2. Taxonomy (NCBI): domain Eukaryota; kingdom Metazoa; phylum Mollusca; class Gastropoda; order Neogastropoda; family Raphitomidae; genus Phymorhynchus; species Phymorhynchus buccinoides. The sequence goes on along the minus strand of CM065684.1, from coordinate 67,078,723 downwards.
TCCTGAAACACAAACAACACAAAGGGCATCAGGCTGGCCTCTTTCCTGAAACACAAACAACACAAAGGGCATCAGGCTGGCCTCTTTCCTGAAACACAAACAACACAAAGGGCATCAGGCTGGCCTCTTTCCTGAAACACAAACAACACAAAGAACACAAAGGGCATCAGGCTGGCCTCTTTCCTGAAACACAAACAACACAAAGGGCATCAGGCTGGCCTCTTTCCTGAAACACAAACAACACAAAGAACACAAAGGGCATCAGGCTGGCCTCTTTCCTGAAACACAAACAACACAAAGGGCATCAGGCTGGCCTCTTTCCTGAAACACAAACAACACAAAGGGCATCAGGCTGGCCTCTTTCCTGAAACACAAACAACACAAAGGGCATCAGGCTGGCCTCTTTCCTGAAACACAAACAACACAAAGGGCATCAGGCTGGCCTCTTTCCTGAAACACAAACAACACAAAGGGCATCAGGCTGGCCTCTTTCCTGAAACACACAAACAACACAAAGGGCATCAGGCTGGCCTCTTTCCTGAAACACAAACAACACAAAGGGCATCAGGCTGGCCTCTTTCCTGAAACACAGACAACACAAAGGGCATCAGGCTGGCCTCTTTCCTGAAACACACAACACAAAGGGCATCAGGCTGGCACTTTCCTGAAACACAAACAACACAAAGGGCTGGACATCAAACTTCACACACACACACACACACACTCACACTCTCACACACACACACACTCGCACTTCCTGTTGTTTTTGCTACAAATTTGCCTAGATACACAAGATGATAAACAGAGGCTGCATACAACACATGATTGAAACACACACATGCTCACACACACACACACACACACACCTCCTGTTGTCTTTGTTACAAATTTGCCTTGATATGCAAGATGATAAATAATAATAATAATAGTACATTTATATAGCGCTTTACCTCAGATGAGCCCAAAGCGCTTTACAATCAATTATTCATCAACAGACAACAAAAACAACATTCAAGAGTGACACCAACCAGCAACAGCGCATATACAAAGCAACTCTCTCTCTCTCTCTCTAACACACACACACACACACACGCACACGCACACGCACACAATTATTGACGCCAACTCGTTCATACCCCATTCGGTAAGCCACAGCAACCGAGCCGCATGGACTGACCACATACACCAACACACATACACAAACACCCTCACACACAACATACGCACGCAGACAGACACACAGACACGCACACAGACACACACACACATGCGTGCACACACAACCCACAAAACCAAAATACACACAAGCACACATGCATGCACACATTCATGCTCACACACACACACACAACACACACACACGCACCACAAAACACAGCACAAACCTCTTATTCAATCTTCCCTCACGTGCACACAACGATAGACAACTGATCAAATATTTAGGGCGCAGCAGGAAAAAGATGGGTTTTAAGAGAGGTTTTGAATGAGGAGACTGAGTTGGAGTGTCGGAGAGGAGAAGGCAGAGAATTCCACAGAGATGGTGCTTGACAAAAAAAAGAACGTTGGCCAGCAGATTTGAGACGGATGGAGGGAATGGAAAGGAGACGAGAATCAGAAGACGAACGTAGTTGGCGAGCTGGGACATAGAGATGAAGAAGATCAGAGAGATACAGGGGAGCTTGATCATTCAGTGACTTGAAGGCAAGGAGGAGAATTTTGTATTCAATATGTGATTGAACTGGGAGCCAATGTAGAGAACGAAGAACCGGAGTGATGTGATCGTACCTAGGGGAGCGAGAAATGAGACGAGCAGCATTATTCTGGACCCGTTGGAGCTTAGAGATGAGAGTTGATGGACAGCCAGCAAGAAGTGAGTTACAGTAGTCAAGGCGAGACAGGACAACAGCACATACTAGAGTCTTCAGGGCATCTTGAGAGAGGAAACGGCGGATGGAACTAATTCTTCGCACTTCTAGATAGCAAGCCTTGCAAACATTGGAAACATGCTGTTTGAAAGAAAGGGTTTGGTCCAAAGTAACACCTAGATTGCGGACGGATGCCGATAGCTTGATCTCAGTGCCATCAATGTCGACAGAACCTGGGAGAACCTGAGTTTTAATTGTGTGGTTAGAGGCTACAAGAATCATCTCTGTCTTATCAGCATTCAGTTGCAGTTTGTTGTAAAACATCCATGTTTTAACAGCAGAGATGCACAACTTAGAAGAAGAAATCATTTGATCTAATTGACTCAGGTGGGCAGAAATGTACAGTTGATTGTCATCAGAAAAGCTATGATGTAGAATAGAATGCTGGTTGATGATGGCGGAGAGAGGTTGGGTATAAAGAACAAAAAGGACAGGGCCTAAGATTGAACCTTGGGGCACACTGAACTGAAGACCTTTTTGAAGAGATGAAGAACCATTGACAACAACTGTCTGTGTGCGATCAGAGAGGTAGGAAGAAAACCAGGAAAGAACAGCCCCAGATAGACCAAAGGAGGTGTGAAGTCTAGAAATGAGGATGGAGTGGTCGATAGTGTCAAACGCTGCAGAAAGATCAAGGAGAGAGAGAAGAGAAACCTTGTTTTCATCCAAGGCAGTGAGCAGGTCGTTCGTTATCTTTAAGAGGGCTGTCTCAGTACTGTGACCTGCTCGATAAGCAGACTGGTTTGGATAGAAAAGATCGTTTACCTGAAGATGGTCAGACAGCTGTTTAAGAACCACCTTTTCCATAAGCTTAGAAAGGAATGAAAGATTAGAGACAGGCCAATAATTCTTTAGATTTTCAGGATCGAGACTAGGCTTCTTTAAGAGAGGCTTGACAACTGCAGATTTGAAATGAGTTGGAAAGCGGCCTGAACAGAGGCTGCATATTACACATGATTGAAACACACACACACACACACACACTCACTCACACTTCCTGTTATCTTTGTTACAAATTTGCCTAGATACGCAAGATGATAAACAGAGGCTGCATACTACACATGACTGAAACACACACACACTCACACTCGCACTTCCTGTTATCTTTGTTGCAAATTTGCCCATATATGCAAGATGGTAAACAGAGGCATTTTACTGCTCCTCCATGAGTGAAGCTTTCTGAACTGACCGTGACTGACCGGAGGTCTAACATGGAGGATTCCTCCTGAGGCATTTTACTGCTCCTCCATGCATGAATCTACATCACGTGATGTCTATATTATGTAATGTCTATATTATGTAATGTCTACATCACGTAATGTCTACATCACGTAATGTCTACATAACGTAATGTCTATATCATGTAATGTCTACATCATGTAACGTCTACATCATGCAATGTTTATGTAATGTCTACATTCTGTAATGTCTACATCATGTAACGTCTATATCACGTAATGTCTACATCATGTAATGTCTACATTATGTAATGTCTACATCATGTAAAGTCTATATCATGTAATGTCTACATCACGTAATGTCTATATCATGTAATGTCTACATCATGTAACGTCTACATCATGCAATGTCTATATCATGCAATGTCTACATTATGTAACGTCTACATCATGCAATGTCTATGTAATGTCTATATCATGTGATGTCTACATCATGTAATGTCTACATCATGTAACGTCTACATCATGTAACGTCTACATCATGCAATGTCTATGTAATGTCTATATCATGTGATGTCTACATCATGTAAAGTCTATATCACGTAATGTCTATATCACGTAATGTCTACATTATGTAATGTCTACATCACGTAATGTCTACATCACGTAATGTCTATATCATGTAGTATATACATCATGTAATGTCTATATCATGTAATGTGTACATCATGTAATGCCTATGTAATGTCTACATTCTGTAATGTCTATATCACGTAATGTCTACATCACGTAACGTCTACATCACGTAATGTCTATATCATGTAACGTCTACATCATGTAATGTCTACATCACGTAACGTCTATATCATGTAATGTCTACATCATGTAACGTCTACATCATGTAATGTCTATATCACGTAATGTCTATATCATGTAATGTCTACATCATGTAACGTCTACATCATGTAATGTCTACATCACGTAACGTCTACATCATGTAATGTCTACATCATGTAATGTCTAGATCATATAATGTTTACATCATGTAATGTCTATATCACGTAATGTCTATATCATGCAATGTCTACATCATGTAACGTCTACATCATGTAATGTCTACATCACGTAACGTCTACATCATGTAATGTCTACATCATGTAATGTCTAGATCATATAATGTCTAGATCATATAATGTTTACATCATGTAATGTCTATATCACGCAATGTCTACATCATGTAATGTCTATATCATGTAATGTCTACATCATGTAACGTCTACATCATGTAATGTCTACATCATGTAAAGTCTATATTACGTAATGTCTACATCATGTAACGTCTACATCATGTAATGTCTATATCATGTAATGTCTACATCATGTAACGTCTATATCATGTAATGTGTACATCATGTAATGTCTACATCATGTAAAGTCTATATTACGTAATGTCTACATCATGTAACGTCTACATCAGGTAAAGTCTACATCATGTAAAGTCTATATCACGTAATGTCTATATCACGTAATGTCTACATCATGTAACGTCTACATCATGTAAAGTCTATCTGAACAGACAGTGACTGACCTGAGGTCGGACATGAAGGACTCCTCCTGAGGCATTTTGCCCAGCTCCTCCATGCGTGACCGCATCGTCTTGGTCATGTCAGAGCACAGCTTCCACACGAAGATACATCTGAACAACACATAACACACACAGAAAACCACAACATACTAGACATTCTTCAATAAACACCCATAGCACAGCTTCCACACGAACATACATCTGAACAACACATAACACACACAGAAAACCACAACATACAAGACATTCTTCAATAAACACCCAGAGCACAGCTTCCACACGAACATACATCTGAACAACACATAACACACACAGAAAACCACAACATACTAGACATTCTTCAATAAACACCCATAGCACAGCTTCCACACGAACATACATCTGAACAACACATAACACACACAGAAAACCACAACATACAAGACATTCTTCAATAAACACCCAGAGCACAGCTTCCACACGAACATACATCTGAACAACACATAACACACACAGAAAACCACAACATACTAGACATTCTTCAATAAACACCCATAGCACAGCTTCCACACGAACATACATCTGAACAACACATAACACACACAGAAAACCACAACATACAAGACATTCTTCAATAAACACCCAGAGCACAGCTTCCACACGAACATACATCTGAACAACACATAACACACACAGAAAACCACAACATACAAGACATTCTTCAATAAACACCCAGAGCATGACTGCCACTCAGATATACTTGAAAAAACACACACTACAAACTAAAAGGCTTGACTAAATACTGTACATACTTCACTAGGTAATAGTCAAATTTATTTTCGTAATAATTATACTATTATTATATTATTGCTCATCCGCATGTTTATTCTCTTTTGAGTGTATATGCCTTAATATTGTCTTGATTACTTTTCTATGTTAAGTTATGTAAGTATGATGTTGTTGTTTTTTCACTCATTTGTTTATATATACAAAAAATGTATTACACAAAAAGGTTAAATAAAATTTTAAAAATTTAAATTAAAAAAATTTGTGAACTCTTCAACAGAAAAACATGCAAAGTGGCTTTTTCCATCCAAAAAAAAGAAAAGAATAATCAAAAGACTTCTCAGTTTTTAAAATTGAAAAGTGCACAGGAAGAAATGTGACTATTACCCTTCAACAAATGTTGAACATTTTGTTAAGTGTTTCCATAAATGATCACATAAGTTTGCTCATGTCAGAGCAAACCAACATATAAAGATCCATCTGGGAAACACACACACACACACACATACACACAGACACACACACACACAGACAGACACACACACACTCACAGAGACATACAACAACAACAACAACATACAGTATTTATGCGGCGCTGAATCTTGATAGAAATCAAATCAAAGCGCACACACACATTAGCATTCAAAGCGCATTCAAACAAAAACGCAATACAAAGCGAACACACACGGATAACATAAATGGAATATAGCAGAAACAGACCTAAATGGCAAGAGAGAGAAGATAAAGAGAGAGGAGCTTTAATGACGGGGGAACAGGTGGGTTTTGAGGTTAGCTTTGAAAGCAGAGAGAGTCGGTCGCTGACGGAGGGAGAGAGGAAGTTTGTTCCAGGAGGTTGGTCCTGAGACAGCAAAAGAGCGCCGACCAACAGTTGAAAGCTTATACCTAGGGATCTGGAGAGAAAGAGGGTCAGAAACTGAACGTAAAGTGCGAGCTGGCGTATAGATGGAAATATTGTCGCAGAGGTAAGATGGAGCAGCTTTATGAATAGATTTATAGCAAAGTGTGTTTAATTTATACTCAATTCTGTCTGCGACAGGAAGCCAGTGCAAAGAACGCAGAAGAGGGCTAACATGATCGAACTTTTTCTTCCTAAGGACAAGACGAGCAGCTGTGTTTTGAATACGCTGGAGACAAGATAGAGAAGAGACTGATAGGCCAGAAAGGAGAGCATTACAGTAGTCAATACGAGATAGGATGAGGGAAGTAACAAGCTTTGCTGTGGCTTCATCTGAGAGGTATTTACGAATATAGCCAATGCAACGAATTTGATAGTAGCAGGACTGACAGGTCTGAGTCAGGAAACTCTGCATGGAAAGAGTATTGTCCAAAGTGACACCTAAGTTTTTGACAGAGTCTGAGAGGGGAATGATATTGTTACCCAGTTGGATTGACTCTATGGAAACAGAGGCTAGTTTGTTTTTTGTCCCTACAAGCATTGCTTCGGTTTTTTCACCATTTAATTGAAGTTTATTTTGAACCATCCAATTTTGAATATCAATATAGCAGTTGTTACTTTCTGTAAGAATGGAATCTAGATCTTCAGGGGTTGTACTGTTTTGGAGTTGTGAGTCATCTGCATAGAAGTGATGTTTCATGTTGTGCTGGTCGATGACATTGGCAAGAGGTGACGTATACAAAGTAAACAAGACAGGACCAAGCACAGACCCCTGGGGGACTCCACAAGAAAGCCTAACCTGTTCAGACTGACGACCATTGACCAGAACTGATTGAAAACGATCAGAAAGGTAAGAGGAAAACCAAGAAAGAGCAGGGCCCTTAATTCCAAAAGTATGTTCAAGACGAGACAGAAGAATGGAGTGGTCTATGGTATCAAAGGCAGCAGAGAGATCAAGAAGTGTCAAAAGAGAGATTTGACCAGCATCAGAAGCAAGTAAGAGGTCATTGACGATTTGAACAAGGGCTGTTTCAGTACTGTGGTTGGCTCTATAGGCAGACTGATAAGGATGATGAAGATTGTTTGAGGATAGATGATCGTTAAGTTGTTTCAGAACAGTCTTCTCAAGGAGTTTGGAGAGAAAAGGGAGGTTAGATACAGGTCTGTAGTTTTTCAGATTATTAGGATCCAGATTGTTCTTCTTGAGAAGGGGCCTTACAAGAGCGGTTTTGAAAGCAGAAAGAAACACACCTGAAACTAAAGAAGAATTGATGATGTTGGTGATTGATGGCAGAAGGTGTTGATAGATTTGTGAGAAAAGAGAGGCTGGGATGGGGTCAAGATCACAGGATTTAAAATGCATTTCTTTCAAAGTAGAAAGAACTTCGGTCTCAGACACCGGCTTGAAAGAGAGAAGGGGGACACCAGTGAATGATGGGTCTGGAATAGTTGGTTGAAAAGGCATGGAGTCGATTGTTGATCGTAGATCGATAATCTTGGTGGAGAAGAAGGAGGAAAAGGTTTCTGGCAGCTTGTCAGGACTGATATTTGATGGCAGAGGACTTGATTTCTTGTTGCCTAGGAGATCAGACATGGTGGAGAACAGGACCTTTGTTGTGTTGGCTTCAAGAATTTTAGATGAAAAATATGAAAAATAGCTTGTTTTTGCCTTGGCCAGAAGAAGAGTGAAGATGTTACGGAAAAACTTATATATCTGACGATGTATTTCTAGTTTTGAGGCCCGCCACTGACGCTCAGCCTTACGACTAGTGCGTTTACTTACTCTAAGTTCAGGCGTGTACCAGGGAGCGCAGGGACGATCGGGCACAACACGAGTGGATGGGGGAGCGTGTTTATCAAGCAAGTTACTCATAGTAGAATTAAAAGTCGAGGCAGGGTCGTCGGAAATACTCACGTTAGAAAGGAGTTCTGTTGCCTCTGAACTAAAAGTATGAATATCTATAGACTTGAGATTACGGCGCGTGACCGTACGTTTATTTCTGGGAGTTTTGGAAAGATTAAGACTGGCGAGGACGGCAAAATGGTCAGAGGAAAGGATCTTAGACACTGACACTGTTGAAACAAGTTGGTCGGAATCACGCGCGATTAGCCAGTCAATGATGTGGCCTTTGTTGTGTGTAGACTCGGTTACAAGCTGAGAGAGGGAGTGGTTAGCAAGTGAGAGGCAGAGACGCTTTGTGTGAGAGGACTGTTGCTTGTCGAAGTGAAAATTAAAATCACCTAGCACAATAAGAGGACTGCGGTTCAGAGAATAGGAGTCAAGGAGGGCTTCAAATTCGGGATGAAACATTGAATCAGTGAGATTGTTAGTTCTGCTAGGGGGAGGGCGATAGATACAGGAGAAGACAACAGATTGACCAGACATGCTAAGAACAACTTCTACAGCCTCGAAATACACACACACAGACACACACAGACACACACAGACACACAGACATGTGGGTTTGTCCCCGGGGGCCGCTACGGTGGCCGGACTGGCCGGACTGGAGCCATGAAATGCTGGGGAGATCTCTATAGTTTTAGTTCATTTCTTTTCAGTTGCTTCTTTCATTTTGTTTTGTTTTTCTTCCTGCTGCTCCACAACCACGCTGCATAATGATCCAGTTGGGTAGCTCAGCGTTACCAGTCAGATTCAGATCTCAGCTTCCAGTAAACAGGCTCAACAAACTAGACTTTACAAGTCAGTGTTTATCTCAGCTTCCAGTAAACAGGCTCAACAAACTAGACTTTACAAGTCAGTTTATCTCAACTTCCAACATACACTTGTAAACAGGCTAAACAAACTAGACTTTACAAGTCAGAGTTTATGCCAGCTGCCAACATAAACTTGTAAACAGGCTCAACAAACTAGACTTTACAAGTCAGAGTTTATCTCAGCTTCCAACATACACTTGTAAACAGGCTCAACAAACTAGACTTTACAAGTCAGAGCTGTTGCTTCAACACAAGACATGTTGCAGATAACAACAAGCCACAGGGCACAGCTCAGTCACAATGACTCCAATCCCCCAAAGATTCACTATAGTTTAATAACAACAAACCACTGGGCACAGCTCAGTCACAATGACTCCAATCCCCCAAAGATTCACTACGGTTTAATAACAACAAGCCACAGGGCACAGCTCAGTCACAATGACTCCAATCCCCCAAAGATTCACTACAGTTTAATAACAACAAGCCACAGGGCACAGCTCAGTCACAATGACTCCAATCCCCCAAAGATTCACTACGGTTTAATAACAACAAGCCACAGGGCACAGCTCAGTCACAATGACTCCAATCCCCCAAAGATTCACTACGGTTTAATAACAACAAGCCACAGGGCACAGCTCAGTCACAATGACTCCAATCCCCCAAATGTGATTCACTATAGTTTAATAACAACAAGCCACAGGGCACAGCTCAGTCACAATGACTCCAATCCCCCAACGATGTGATTCACTATAGTTTAATAACAACAAACCACAGGGCACAGCTCAGTCACAATGACTCCAATCCCCCAACGATGTGATTCACTATAGTTTAATAACAACAAAGCCACAGGGCACAGCTCAGTCACAATGACTCCAATCCCCCAACGATGTGATTCACTATAGTTTAATAACAACAAAGCACAGGGCACAGCTCAGTCACAATGACTCCAATCCCCCAACGATGTGATTCACTACGGTTTAATAACAACAAACCACAGGGCACAGCTCAGTCACAATGACTCCAATCCCCCAACGATGTGATTCACTATAGTTTAATAACAACAAACCACTGGGCACAGCTCAGTCACAATGACTCCAATCCCCCAACGATGTGATTCACTATAGTTTAATAACAACAAGCCACAGGGCACAGCTCAGTCACAATGACTCCAATCCCCCAACGATGTGATTCACTATAGTTTAATAACAACAAACCACTGGGCACAGCTCAGTCACAATGACTCCAATCCCCCAACGATGTGATTCACTATAGTTTAATAACAACAAACCACTGGGCACAGCTCAGTCACAATGACTCCAATCCCCCAACGATGTGATTCACTATAGTTTAATAACAACAAACCACTGGGCACAGCTCAGTCACAATGACTCCAATCCCCCAACGATGTGATTCACTATAGTTTAATAACAACAAACCACTGGGCACAGCTCAGTCACAATGACTCCAATCCCCCAACGATGTGATTCACTATAGTTTAATAACAACAAACCACAGGGCACAGCTCAGTCACAATGACTCCAATCCCCCAAACGATGTGATTCACTATAGTTTAATAACAACAAACCACTGGGCACAGCTCAGTCACAATGACTCCAATCCCCCAACGATGTGATTCACTATAGTTTAATAACAACAAACCACTGGGCACAGCTCAGTCACAATGACTCCAATCCCCCAACGATGTGATTCACTATAGTTTAATAACAACAAACCACTGGGCACAGCTCAGTCACAATGACTCCAATCCCCCAACGATGTGATTCACTATAGTTTAATAACAACAAACCACTGGGCACAGCTCAGTCACAATGACTCCAATCCCCCAACGATGTGATTCACTATAGTTTAATAACAACAAACCACAGGGCACAGCTCAGTCACAATGACTCCAATCCCCCAATCCCCCAACGATGTGATTCACTATAGTTTAATAACAACAAACCACTGGGCACAGCTCAGTCACAATGACTCCAATCCCCCAACGATGTGATTCACTATAGTTTAATAACAACAAACCACTGGGCACAGCTCAGTCACAATGACTCCAATCCCCCAACGATGTGATTCACTATAGTTTAATAACAACAAACCACTGGGCACAGCTCAGTCACAATGACTCCAATCCCCCAACGATGTGATTCACTATAGTTTAATAACAACAAACCACAGGGCACAGCTCAGTCACAATGACTCCAATCCCCCAACGATGTGATTCACTATAGTTTAATAACAACAAACCACAGGGCACAGCTCAGTCACAATGACTCCAATCCCCCAACGATGTGATTCACTATAGTTTAATAACAACAAACCACTGGGCACAGCTCAGTCACAATGACTCCAATCCCCCAACGATGTGATTCACTATAGTTTAATAACAACAAAGCACTGGGCACAGCTCAGTCACAATGACTCCAATCCCCCAACGATGTGATTCACTATAGTTTAATAACAACAAACCACAGGGCACAGCTCAGTCACAATGACTCCAATCCCCCAACGATGTGATTCACTATAGTTTAATAACAACAAACCACTGGGCACAGCTCAGTCACAATGACTCCAATCCCCCAACGATGTGATTCACTATAGTTTAATAACAACAAACCACAGGGCACAGCTCAGTCACAATGACTCCAATCCCCCAACGATGTGATTCACTATAGTTTAATAACAACAAACCACTGGGCACAGCTCAGTCACAATGACTCCAATCCCCCAACGATGTGATTCACTATAGTTTAATAACAACAAACCACAGGGCACAGCTCAGTCACAATGACTCCAATCCCCAAACGATGTGATTCACTATAGATTAATAACAACAAAGCACTGGGCACAGCTCAGTCACAATGACTCCAATCCCCCAATGATGTGATTCACTATAGTTTAATAACAACAAAGCACTGGGCACAGCTCAGTCACAATGACTCCAATCCCCCAACGATGTGATTCACTATAGTTTAATAACAACAAGCCACAGGGCACAGCTCAGTCACAATGACTCCAATCCCCAAACGATGTGATTCACTATAGATTAATAACAACAAAGCACTGGGCACAGCTCAGTCACAATGACTCCAATCCCCCAACGATGTGATTCACTATAGTTTAATAACAACAAAGCACTGGGCACAGCTCAGTCACAATGACTCCAATCCCCCAACGATGTGATTCACTATAGATTAATAACAACAAACCACAGGGCACAGCTCAGTCACAATGACTCCAATCCCCCAACGATGTGATTCACTATAGTTTAATAACAACAAACCACTGGGCACAGCTCAGTCACAATGACTCCAATCCCCCAACGATGTGATTCACTACGGTTTAATAACAACAAACCACAGGGCACAGCTCAGTCACAATGACTCCAATCCCCCAACGATGTGATTCACTATAGTTTAATAACAACAAACCACAGGGCACAGCTCAGTCACAATGACTCCAATCCCCCAACGATGTGATTCACTATAGTTTAATAACAACAAGCCACAGGGCACAGCTCAGTCACAATGACTCCAATCCCCAAACGATGTGATTCACTATAGATTAATAACAACAAAGCACTGGGCACAGCTCAGTCACAATGACTCCAATCCCCAAACGATGTGATTCACTATAGTTTCCGCTTGATCCAACCATTCCAAGCACCTAGAAATATCAGTGACTCACGAATAACACATACAATTACCCATACTAAAGAAAATCATCTCACATGTGCGTATCTAAAAATACACATGGTGTTTTTTATAGCAGTAGGGAAAACTGCTTAGTCAGACAGTGTTGGACTTACCCTTGGCTGCAAAGCATGTGTTGATGTCAATCAATAATAAAGATCAGTAGTCATTAGTCACACAACCCTCACTTCCTAGTTGGGACAGACCAAAGGTTTATGTATGGTAGTAATAACAATGTCATGTCTTTACACACATTTTGGCACAAACACACACATACATATATGTGCACGCACACATGCAGGAGCGTGTGCACATGTACACAGATATACATATAGAGTGGAACCTCCCTTATAAGACCTCATTTTGGATGATTTTTGAAGGTCTTATAAGGGAGGTTCCACTCTATATGTATATCTGTGTACATGTGCACACGCTCCTGCATGTGTGCGTGCACATATATGTATGTGTGTGTGTTTGAAGGTCTTATAAGGGAGGGGTCTTATAAGGGAGGTAATTTTAATACTTACAAAGGGCAATGTCTCAGAGAAGTAGGTATGGGGTGCGAGTTATATGGGAGGGAGTCTTATAATGGGAGGTCTTATAAGGGAGGTTCCACTGTAGTACAGTTAGACACATGCACAGGTGCAAAAGACATACATGCATACACTAATACACATGCGCAAACAGTTTACAAACATACGCATGCATGCATACACACACACATACATGTTTAATATACGCAAACGGAAAGGAAAAGACGACGCCTAGCCGCACGGAAAGGCACTGACAGGACACAGGAAGCGGTGCTCACTGTCACCAGAGGAGAGCATTCACAAACACAAACACACACACACAACACACACATCTTTAAGGGACAGGCATCAGAACAGTCTGAAGTCCAATCCTCTGAAAACCGCAGTACAAGGGCCATCAAGACCCCAGACTATAGTGGGACAACACTGAAATCAGTTCCCAACATCACCAAAAAGGCTTTATGCCGTGATAAATCACTAAAAATGCTATTTCAGAAAAAAATATATCTCTAAATAAAAAAGCAAAACCTCTGACAGAAGAGATCAATCCTCTGCCAGAAATGTATGCTGATCCTCTGACAATTCTGATGCCTGATTTACAAATATCCCCCCCAGTTTCGCCAAAGCGTGGCTCACCCATCAGCGGACACAGAGATCAGGTGCTTCAGGTCGTTGGTGAAACGTAACCCTGTGGCCATCTCTGAATGTCCAAAGGCGGACGCAGTGAGCTCCCCTGTGTAGAACTCCAGGATGGTGAGGTTCTTGTCAGTGCAGCTGGTGGCAGCGTAGGTGCCCGAGGGGTCCAGCTGAACGCGCAGCAAGGTGCCCTCATCCCCGACGGAGCCCCTGTAGTTCTTCTTCTGCTTGGCTGTCGCCATATTGTATACTCTGTAAAAAATGAAATAGATTGATGAAATAAAGTGCCCTCATCCCCGACGGAGCCCCTGTACTTCTTCTTCTGCTTGGCTGTCGCCATATTGTATACTCTGTAAAAAATTAAATAGATTGATGAAATAAAGTGCCCTCATCCCCGACGGAGCCCCTGTAGTTCTTCTTCTGCTTCAGTGTTGATTCTAGACTTTTTAAAAAGGGGGTCCAAGGACCCCTAAATATGAAAAAAGAGGGTCCTAGGGACTCTTCATGGTAAAAAAAAAGCCTGGGGTCCCAGAAGACAAACAGATTTGATGAGATATCTCCCCATGCATAATGTAATATGACTCAACAAACATGACTGAAACAATAAAGCAGAGACAGAAGGTATTCCCAAGTTACATGTCTGACCTCAGACATGGAAAGTAGGCAGTGAATGACTAGTGAATGCAGTTTGCAAATACACTTTGGCATTTTGATTTTTTGTTTGTGGAGCCATGCATCCCCATAACATCTTGAAATTCATTTTGCAAATCAGACAGACATCTCGGCAACACATTCAAAAAAAAAAAAAAAAAATCTGGTAGGGTATATTTTATTTTATTATTTTTCTGACGCTACCCCGCCTTTTGTACGGAGTGACGTCCCTTGGGTTAGGATTTCAGAGGTGATAGAGAGCACAGAGCGTCCGGCACAAGAGGGTTAATGGTCATGAGTGTTCAGACTGGACTCTTGTAGTCTATGCCTTTTTGCCGGTTTTAATGGAGTTCTGCGAGCTGAATCCCCTCTCACAATCTGCTGTGTGATAGGGCATAATCAATGCCAAGTTGGCAAGCACCAGTAGATTAGGGAAAGTCTCTCTGTGGTACTGGAACAGCAACTGATAGAGCGTCTGTGTGGAGTCTCTTGGGTAGCTGTTTTGGAGAACAGTTTGCTTGGCAAGAGCCCATTCTTCCTTACACTCTTCCTTTTTGATCAGTGGGTCACTTGTTTTTATTCCACTTTGTCATACAGCCTTCTCCCCGTAAAATGTTGCCAAGGTTTCTATTTCTTTATTTCCAAACTTGTCTTTGTCTTCTGCTGACAGGAAGGTCAATGGTCGCATAGATAGTACACCAAATGCTGTGGCAACATCTTGCGTGTCCTTTGGAAATCTGTCTGACAGATTGTCGGACAAACTGTCACAAAACTCCTTCCTAATATCTTCAATTTCCTTGAAGGTTGTTTTCAAGCTCTCACCACAGTTCAGTTTCTTTCTCTTGTAGCAGACTTCCACAATTTCTCCCTTTTCATCCTTTTTTACCTCCAGCTTGTCTCTTATTTCTGTCTGGTAGTGGGTGGTTCCTTTCCGTGCAGTTCTCAGCTTTTGGAGAAGTGAAGTCAAGGAAGGGTAAATGCATGCAATGTCAAGCTCTCTTTTCTGCAGCAGCATTGACATTTGAGAAAGCGATGGAAGAACATCCATGAGCAGTGCCAACACTCTCAAGAATTTCAGCTCCAGGAACTTTTCTTTGAACACCTTGGCCTTGCTGTCATCACGGCCACTGAAAAAAGTGTACAAAGACAGCCAAGAAAGATACACTGCTCTAACAGCTTCAAAACACGCAATCCAACGGATTTCATGACACCGTTTCATCTTCAAAGCAGGATCATCAAGAACTTTGTGAAGCTCTTTCAACTCACAAATTCTGTTAGCTGATTTGCTGCCACCAAAATAGTAATAGAGATCACTTAGAGTTTGTTCAACTTCCTTCAAGTGGGGAATGTTTGTTGATGCTTGCGAAGTGGCCAAGTTGAACCTGTGGGCCATGCAGTGCACGTTAATATAATGAGGACTTCCCTCTTTCATGCAAGCGGAGACGCCACGTTTTCTTCCTACCATAACAGCAGCACCATCAGAGCCAAATCCCACTATTTGGGCCATGTCAAGACCATCCTTCCTTAGGCTGGTTTCTTCCTACCATAACAGCAGCACCATCAGAGCCAAATCCCACTATTTGGGCCATGTCAAGACCATCCTTCCTTAGGCTGGTTTCTTCCTACCATAACAGCAGCACCATCAGAGCCAAATCCCACTATTTGGGCCATGTCAAGACCATCCTTCCTTAGGCTGGTTTCTTCCTACCATAACAGCAGCACCATCAGAGCCAAATCCCACTATTTGGGCCATGTCAAGACCATCCTTCCTTAGGCTGGTTTTGATGCAGTCAAAGAGAACACTTGCATAAGATTTTGGGTTGTCAATGGTGACATTTTTTAAGAAGTTTGTACGAGACACAAAGTTTGCATCTACAACTCTGACATATATGACCCAATGTTTAGAAACACAGATGTCAGTGCTTTCATCAACCAGCATAGTGTACCTATCAGCGGCTTTTACTTCTACAACTCTGACATATATCAGCCAATGTTTAGAAACACAGATGTCAGTGCTTTCATCAACCAGCATAGTGTACCTATCAGCGGCTTTTACTTCTACAACTCTGACATATATCAGCCAATGTTTAGAAACACTGATGTCAGTGCTTTCATCAACCAGCATAGTGCACCTATCAGCGGCTTTTACTTCTACAACTCTGACATATATCAGCCAATGTTTAGAAACACAGATGTCAGTGCTTTCATCAACCAGCATAGTGTACCTATCAGCGGCTTTTACTTCTACAACTCTGACATATATCAGCCAATGTTTAGAAACACTGATGTCAGTGCTTTCATCAACCAGCATAGTGCACCTATCAGCGGCTTTTACTTCTACAACTCTGACATATATCAGCCAATGTTTAGAAACACAGATGTCAGTGCTTTCATCAACCAGCATAGTGTACCTATCAGCGGCTTTTACTTCTACAACTCTGACATATATCAGCCAATGTTTAGAAACACAGATGTCAGTGCTTTCATCAACCAGCATAGTGTACCTATCAGCGGCTTTTACTTCTACAACTCTGACATATATCAGCCAATGTTTAGAAACACTGATGTCAGTGCTTTCATCAACCAGCATAGTGCACCTATCAGCGGCTTTTACTTCTACAACTCTGACATATATCAGCCAATGTTTAGAAACACTGATGTCAGTGCTTTCATCAACCAGCATAGTGTACCTATCAGCGGCTTTTACTTCTACAACTCTGACATATATCAGCCAATGTTTAGAAACACTGATGTCAGTGCTTTCATCAACCAGCATAGTGCACCTATCAGCGGCTTTTACTTCTACAACTCTGACATATATCAGCCAATGTTTAGAAACACAGATGTCAGTGCTTTCATCAACCAGCATAGTGTACCTATCAGCGGCTTTTACTTCTACAACTCTGACATATATCAGCCAATGTTTAGAAACACTGATGTCAGTGCTTTCATCAACCAGCATAGTGCACCTATCAGCGGCTTTTACTTCTACAACTCTGACATATATCAGCCAATGTTTAGAAACACAGATGTCAGTGCTTTCATCAACCAGCATAGTGCACCTATCAGCGGCTTTTACTTCTACAACTCTGACATATATCAGCCAATGTTTAGAAACACAGATGTCAGTGCTTTCATCAACCAGCATAGTGCACCTATCAGCGGCTTTTACTTCTACAACTCTGACATATATCAGCCAATGTTTAGAAACACAGATGTCAGTGCTTTCATCAACCAGCATAGTGCACCTATCAGCGGCTTTTACTTCTACAACTCTGACATATATCAGCCAATGTTTAGAAACACAGATGTCAGTGCTTTCATCAACCAGCATAGTGCACCTATCAGCGGCTTTTACTTCTACAACTCTGACATATATCAGCCAATGTTTAGAAACACTGATGTCAGTGCTTTCATCAACCAGCATAGTGCACCTATCAGCGGCTTTTACTTCTACAACTCTGACATATATCAGCCAATGTTTAGAAACACTGATGTCAGTGCTTTCATCAACCAGCATAGTGCACCTATCAGCGGCTTTTACTTCTACAACTCTGACATATATCAGCCAATGTTTAGAAACACAGATGTCAGTGCTTTCATCAACCAGCATAGTGCACCTATCAG
This sequence comes from Phymorhynchus buccinoides, assembly GCA_017654935.2. Lineage (NCBI taxonomy): Eukaryota > Metazoa > Mollusca > Gastropoda > Neogastropoda > Raphitomidae > Phymorhynchus > Phymorhynchus buccinoides. Next base: position 67,060,488 of record CM065684.1, on the reverse strand, counting down.
CGGCTTTTACTTCTACAACTCTGACATATATCAGCCAATGTTTAGAAACACTGATGTCAGTGCTTTCATCAACCAGCATAGTGCACCTATCAGCGGCTTTTACTTCTACAACTCTGACATATATCAGCCAATGTTTAGAAACACAGATGTCAGTGCTTTCATCAACCAGCATAGTGCACCTATCAGCGGCTTTTACTTCTACAACTCTGACATATATCAGCCAATGTTTAGAAACACTGATGTCAGTGCTTTCATCAACCAGCATAGTGTACCTATCAGCGGCTTTTACTTCTACAACTCTGACATATATCAGCCAATGTTTAGAAACACTGATGTCAGTGCTTTCATCAACCAGCATAGTGTACCTATCAGCGGCTTTTACTTCTACAACTCTGACATATATCAGCCAATGTTTAGAAACACAGATGTCAGTGCTTTCATCAACCAGCATAGTGTACCTATCAGCGGCTTTTACTTCTACAACTCTGACATATATCAGCCAATGTTTAGAAACACAGATGTCAGTGCTTTCATCAACCAGCATAGTGTACCTATCAGCGGCTTTTACTTCTACAACTCTGACATATATCAGCCAATGTTTAGAAACACAGATGTCAGTGCTTTCATCAACCAGCATAGTGTACCTATCAGCGGCTTTTACTTCTACAACTCTGACATATATCAGCCAATGTTTAGAAACACTGATGTCAGTGCTTTCATCAACCAGCATAGTGCACCTATCAGCGGCTTTTACTTCTACAACTCTGACATATATCAGCCAATGTTTAGAAACACTGATGTCAGTGCTTTCATCAACCAGCATAGTGCACCTATCAGCGGCTTTTACTTCTACAACTCTGACATATATCAGCCAATGTTTAGAAACACAGATGTCAGTGCTTTCATCAACCAGCATAGTGCACCTATCAGCGGCTTTTACTTCTACAACTCTGACATATATCAGCCAATGTTTAGAAACACTGATGTCAGTGCTTTCATCAACCAGCATAGTGTACCTATCAGCGGCTTTTACTTCTACAACTCTGACATATATCAGCCAATGTTTAGAAACACTGATGTCAGTGCTTTCATCAACCAGCATAGTGCACCTATCAGCGGCTTTTACTTCTACAACTCTGACATATATCAGCCAATGTTTAGAAACACAGATGTCAGTGCTTTCATCAACCAGCATAGTGCACCTATCAGCGGCTTTTACTTCTACAACTCTGACATATATCAGCCAATGTTTAGAAACACAGATGTCAGTGCTTTCATCAACCAGCATAGTGCACCTATCAGCGGCTTTTACTTCTACAACTCTGACATATATCAGCCAATGTTTAGAAACACAGATGTCAGTGCTTTCATCAACCAGCATAGTGCACCTATCAGCGGCTTTTACTTCTACAACTCTGACATATATCAGCCAATGTTTAGAAACACAGATGTCAGTGCTTTCATCAACCAGCATAGTGCACCTATCAGCGGCTTTTACTTCTACAACTCTGACATATATCAGCCAATGTTTAGAAACACAGATGTCAGTGCTTTCATCAACCAGCATAGTGTACCTATCAGCGGCTTTTACTTCTACAACTCTGACATATATCAGCCAATGTTTAGAAACACAGATGTCAGTGCTTTCATCAACCAGCATAGTGCACCTATCAGCGGCTTTTACTTCTACAACTCTGACATATATCAGCCAATGTTTAGAAACACAGATGTCAGTGCTTTCATCAACCAGCATAGTGCACCTATCAGCGGCTTTTACTTCTTTCACAATTGGATCGTGAATATCCTCAGCAAGGCATGATTGGAATTCTTCACCAGCAGATCATGAAGTGTAGGTTGCATTATCAGCAACAGAGATATCAGCAAGTGCCGCACAGCCCTGGGCTTTCTGAAGGTCCATCAGACTGGAGTACTTGACAATAGGAATGTCTTCCTTAGCCATCCAAAACACCGTGCGTAAAGCAGCCACTGGAGTACTTGGCAATAGGAATGTCTTCCTTAGCCATCCAAAACACCGTGTGTAAAGCAGCCACAATACTGGCGTCAGTTGAAATATGAAAAAAAAAAATTACAAACCTGCCGAAAATCCTTCTGCATCACTTCAGCCTGGACAGCATGCCGGTGGTCCGATGTGTCGACATGGCGCTCTAATGCGTTCACACGAATGTGACGATAATTAGTGCACCCAGACTCTTGCTTGGAAAAGGAATTCTTCTTTTTGTGTTTGATACAAATCAAGCACCTCATGCCGTCGTCTCTATTTTCTAACCACAGCCATTTTGTAAGCCAGATTTTCTGAAACGTTCTTGTTTTGTTGTGAGTATCACCACTGGCACTGGTTTTCTTTTGAACCTCCTCATGATCATATCCACCTGCGTCACTTGGCAGCTCAGTCACAGAAACATAGCCGTCGGCAATCTCAAGTTCGTCGTCATTTGGAATTGCATTGGATGTTGGTCCCGAATCTTCCGTTACTGCAGCCGTATCTTCATTCACAATAGATGTTTGGCCAGATTCTTCCGAGTCGGACTGGACGACTTGAAGGCAAAATCAAACAGTGTTGACGTTCGCTTCATGATTGCCACTCTACTCCATCTTCACACTCGGCGCGCTACGCTCAGAAGACTCAACTCGTGATTGGCTAAACGAAAGCATTGACGTCCAATGGCGCGAAAGAGAATTACTCATTTCCGGCTTACTGGCTATACGCAAAGTAGCAGTGCAATTTTGTAATGTCGCAATGGTGGTTTAAAAACGCGTCCGTCTCTAGAATCAACACTGTGCTTGGCCGTCGCCATATTGCATACTCTGTAAAAAATTAAATAGATTGATGAAATAAAGTGCCCTCATCCCCGACGGAGCCCCTGTAGTTCTTCTTCTGCTTGGCCGTCGCCATATTGTATACTCTGTAAAAAATGAAATAGATTGGTAGATTTTTAAAAAAAATCTACCAATCTATATAATTAAATACTTACCAACACTCAAAACAATAGCATAACATACCAATTGGCTGGAAAAACCTTAAGCGTAAACGCTTAGTTACCAAATAACAAAGAGTAAGTCACTCTAGTGACCGTGGGGTTATCCCCCCTTTCCCACTTCCGGTCACGTATATCCACTTCCGTCCCCAACTCATTCCTATTTACCCCAGCATCAGGAGGGAGGATGGGTGGGAACCTTAGATTGTTTTGAGTGTTGGTAAGTATTTAATTATATAGATAGTAAGATTAATAAAAATCTACCAATCTAATATAATCATACTGTACCAACACTCAAAACAATAGCAGACTACCATCGAGGTGGAGGGTGATGCGTCTAAGCGAACAAGGGAAGAATGAAAACCAATACACAGCATATACATTCAAATTCCCTACATCACCACATCTTAAATTCCATAGTACTCCAAATTCCCTTAAACATCACATGGAAAGACTCCATAATACTCCAATCTCTTTCCCCCATAGGTCAGAAAACGACTTACCCCAGAAGGAAAAAGCAGAAGGAAATGCTTAAAACAATTAGCAGGAGATGGGAGTACGAGCAACAACAACACGCCCGATGGAATACGAGTTGTCCGTTCTAATGACGGACACGTCCCTAGGGTAGAAACTCAGGAACGTATTGACGGAACGCCAGGTGGACGCTTCCATGACCTTGGAGAGCGGGACTCCCCTGGAGAGCGCCAGAGAAGCACTGATTGCCCGAACTTCATGCGCTCTGACGGGGTTGACCGGCAAAGAGGAGCTAGAGCTAGCGCAACAGTTTCTACCAAACCCATTGAAAAGGTGGAAATCGAAAGATCTTTGTCATATTCCTTATTTATAGGAAAGAACAAACGCCTCTTAACACTTCTGAAGGAACCAGCGCGCATGAGGTAGCGCCTGAAAAAGCGAACGGGACAGATGTGTATCTCAGTGTCATCGTCGCCAAGAAAGGAATCTAGGCTAGAGATATTAACACTCGCCGAATCGACATCTCCCGGCTGGGACTCGGCCCTGAACCCAGGGAGAAGAGAAAGAAAAAAACGAAGTACCAGCAGGACCGACATCAACGTCTCGAAGTAGACCACTAAGAGAGTGGATACCACTAAACCCACGAGTAGAGGCAAGAGCAATTAAGAAAAGCGTCTTGTAGGACAACATCTCAGAGAGAAAGCTTGTCTAGAAAATTCATCTCGAAGGAAGCTCAAAACCAAGAACACATCCCACTGAGGGAAACGAACATAACGTGAGGAAGTCCTAAGCTTCATTGCGTATAAGAAAAGCGAAACGCAAGGAGAGGCAGAGCAGACACGGAACAAAACCAACGGCTGACGGACGCAGAGGATCAAGTTTGTGACTCTCGCAATACATGTACCACGAAACACCACAGGAGACTGTACCAGGCGTTAGTGCTCTGTCTTCTGGAGGAGAGCAGGAGGTAGACAGACCTTCTGACAAAAACCTGACCCCATAGTTACAAAGCAGTCAACCTGAACACGCCTGGGTTTGAATGCCCGAAAAAAGGCATCCGTGAAACAAGAAGAGCTATTCCCGGAGAGTGAAAATTGGCACTGAACTGCCGATCCAGACTACAAATGTGCTTCTGCACTTATAATCAACTCTACGAAGAAAAAACGGACGAAAGGGCTTCTGTACTACGTAATCACTAGTGACGCAGACGCAGACAGAAAAACAGAAACATAATTGCCTATCGCATGACGTGAAAACTACCAGATGACGCGGAAATTCCCCTAATGCGATTGGCAACAACTTGACGAAACCGCTACAAAGTTACAGTATGACGTCAAAATACCTTGGCTAATCCATTTCAACGGCTCGACTTGGAACGAGTCACCGTTGACAAAAAAGAAAGAGACCTGAAGGAAAGCAGAGATCACACAGTTGAACAACCCACGGTGCTCAGACAGCTGAGCACGGAAGAACATGATTGCTGGACAGAATAGCCCGACTGGGCCGGAACCAGCCAGAATCATCAGTTGACCGGTTGACTGGAACGGCTGCATGATTCAACCGGTTGCACAACTCCTGGGTGAAAACCGTGAAAAAACGGTGAACTGAAGCAGAGCAAGGAAGTCCATGCTCGATGGACAGAAAACATAGATGAGCCGTTTCCTCCCAAAGGAAGGCCAGAAGAGACGAAAAAACTGACGGCTGAGCACGGAAAGCCATGCTGGCCAGAGGATCCTAGATCGATTGGAAAGGAACAGATGGACGTTGCCCGAAACGGTAAAAGGGAACGGTGGAAAAGATCCCACGGTTGAACAACTGCCTGCTGAAACCAGACGAACAGAGATCCGAAAGGCCCCCAAAAACTCCAACAAACATGTCTAGAAAAAACTCCAAGCTAGAGATTGTAGGACCGAATCAAACCGGGAACAGACACCCGGTTGAGAGAGGACAGCACAGTGCTGGGTCGGTTGAGATTCTCGAAAATTAGCCGATCCGTCCTCTGAGAGACAAACCAAGAAGCCACAGAGAGAACGAATTTCTGGACTTTGCAGTAGACTATACAGTCAAACACTGACGAGTGGAACCAGCTGGCAGGGTCGGAGTCCAGCGGTGAACCATCGACCGGTTGGAAACGAACTGAAAGGACTGAACCGAAAGGAACGCTGGAAGCTCCAAGTCAAATTGAAAACGGCTCCAGCCAGACCCGTGACTAAAAGGAAAGAATTGTACGTGAACTCAGCTTATCGCTCGAACAAAGCCCTGAAAAAGAGGCTGGTGAAAGCGTCAGACTGAAGCGAAAAGAGAGAGCCAGTCAATACCTAGAAAAAGCTGAAGAGTTCATGATTTCTCGACAGGAAAACATCCAAAGAGTTGGATGAGAGACTGGAGAAGCGAAGAAGAATGCCACAGGCTCTAAGCCGCAGGTGAACCGGTGAATGGGACCAACATAAAACGGTGAAAACCAAAGACTGCGAGTGGCCGGACCGGGCCACTACACGCTGCTGCGCCCTTGTGAACCGGTAGAAAACTTCGATGGAAGATTCTGGTTCCAACCTTACTGAAAATTCAGTGGGAGACGTCTGTGACAAACGGAATGTCATAAAACCAAAGAGTTAGTGAGGAAACACCCTAAGTGGAGACCTCATGGAAGACGCAGAACGGCATCGCTGAGAATGACCAGACGTGAAGGCTGGACCCGTGGAAAAGCACCACAGAGGACTGGCACCACAGTGGAGGGTGACCGTCCAAGAAGAAGAGTACCGTAGACGGAGTGACTCTAAGAAGACCACCGTGACGAAGACCTCATTCAAACACCATGGACCGGCACCACGATGAGTGAACGGTCGCGGTATACAGAGTGGCTCTGAACTGTGAGAATCACAGAGGTGAAGGTCTCATCCGAGCATCATGGAACGGCACCGTGGCACAAAGGCCTAGAAGCACATCCGGCGCATCTGGTACATCTGACACCGTGGAACGGTACTGTGGTGAGTAACCGGCCGTGGTGGAAAGAGCAGTTCTTCCACGTGGGAACCACCAAGGCGGAGGCCACGTTAAAACATAGTGGAACGATACCAAGAGGCTGAACGGCAGAGAAAGTTGACGCCGAGAACACACTGAAACAATGATCCTAGGAATTGGCAACGTATATCGGCACGTGGCAGTCACAATCCAAGCAACACGGTCCACGGTATCGTCGTCTGCGGTATCGTGGAGGTGGATTCGACCGTTGAAGCCTCAATCCCTGCACAACGGTCCACGGTACCACCGTTTGTGGCACCGTGGTGGGTGGACAGAGATAAGAACACGGGGAGACGGATAGCCATGTCGGAGGTGCTCCGCTCCACGGACGGTCAGGCGGTTGGACCGAGGACGGTGAGCCTGAGAGGGCCTTGACAGCGGTTGTCCGCTCCACAGAACGAAGGTGCTAGGACCGACGTGGTGCTAGGAACAGGAAGAGCTTAGACATTTCCGACTTGGAGAGGTACGAAGACTCTTCAAAGGGGAGCATAGCAGCGTCGAGAGAAAAAGGAGACACAAAACGCGGAACCCTGAAGGAGCCTACGGGCGTAGAATCATCCTGTTCCATGTCAGGTTCTGAGTCCGATCGTTGCTCCGTGGGAAACTTTCCCGTCTGGAGCGAAACCTCCGCCTTGTCAAGGGCATGAAGAGTGGACTCCGGGCACTTGAATCGAAACGACTCCTTGGGTGCTTTGAAGGAGTCGACCACCCTAGAAGAAGAGGACCGTGGCACCGACGTAGGCTTAGCCACGACGTCGACACACACTGGCTTGATTAGTTTCAGTAGGTCCGATTTCGACAACAGAGCAGGGCGTTGAGGAGAGGAAAGATCCGCCCGGCGCCCATGGGCAGAGACAGGAGAACTACATCTGGACGACTCTGCAGACTGTGACTGGATAGAGCGTGCTCGAGAGGCCTCCTTCCGTGGGGGGGGGGGGACCCCGCAACGGAGTAGGCCATTCGTGAGTACTCCTCCCCCGAAGAGGGAGCCTCGAGGGAGACCCTCTGCACACACCGGTACCGAACCAGGGAGAAATCCCGCACATGGGGATGCGGGGCCGGGGACCGGCAACCGCGGGAACCGGGGGAACGTGAGGCGTCGACCCGAGAACGTCTGCCACGGTAGACTACGCGTGGAGAGCGAATCGGGGAGCGTTCCCTCCGGCGGGAAGGGCGAGACCGATCAGATCTCGCGCCTTCACCGGGCACTGTTGACCAGCCCAGCTGGGCTGGCCATAGCCTGTAGCCGTAACCCGCGTCGACCGGTACCGTACCGTCCGTACGGTCACCGGGAAAACTCATCCGCCCAACCGCCAGGTATCGTACCCACGCGGGGGGGAGAGAGCCCACACCGTCACCCCTTATTTCGGGGATCAGTAGAGGTGTGTACGGGCCTCCGGGCTTACGGATTGCCGGGACGATGCTGGGAAACCGAAGAGAGGTGAACCACGGATGTGGAGCCCTCTTTCGGGCGGTCATGGAGAGGGTCGGGAGCGTAGCCACCCCGTCGACCGACCCTCAGGCCAAGAGCGGGCTGGACTTAAGTGACGTGGCGAACACCCCGCTCCGGGTGTCGCCCTACAGATGGGTCACTGCCAGCCGACAACCCACGGAACGGGTTGTCACCCTTGCCTAGGCTAAGACACCTCCCCTCATGGATTTCACGAGAAAGAGTGTGCTTCGCCTTGACCGGGTAGACCGTCCGTCTACCTGCACCACCGTCCGTGGTGCCAACGACCTCCTGTTCGGCATCGACCTCCTGGTCGGACCGGTAGACAGTCCGTCTACAAACGTCCTCGTCTGTTGAAGTTCAGACGGCGTCCTGAAGAAACAAGTAGGAGGGGACCTGGAGACCTGTGAAGAAGGACAGATAACAGAATCCTCCCCAGCCGGGGAGGTGACAGACGTAATTGCTGGTACAGACACAACGAGCCCGCTATTCTGCAGGTGACGGATAAATGCGTCTCAATTTTCGGGAGTTTGTGCGGATGAATTTTGTTCCGACTTCGACTGAGTACACACAGAGGCCATGGGCTCTGTCTTAGGAGAAGAAACCGCAGTTCCTAGAACAGGTTTGACCAAAACGTCCGATGGAGGTTTTGTGTGCGAAAATTTTAGAGTCAGATTTCGCCGATTTTCGAACCGATCTCTTGGACGATCTTGAAGAAGATGACTTGGGCGAAACGAAACGCCCGACATTGTCGCGACCAAGAAGAACAGACTTCGAATCCTTCGAAGACGGAACCCGCGGGACCCCCGGGGGAGGGTCCCCAAAAATATCGTCCATGACGACAAAGGAAAACTAAATGAAAAAAACTTTCACAAAGTATAAACAAACACTAAAGAAAACTAGCAAACCAACTGAGTTGCTAAACAAAGCAAACTACATTATCAAAAGACTACAGAGTTAAAACTTGAAAAACCGCAGTGCCAAGAAAAAACCAAAAAATGGTTGCCTAACCAGTTTGAACACCGGCTAGACCAAACAACAAAATTAATTTTCTAAACTTCAAAACTATGTAATGAAGAAGAAAAAGAAAACGAGGACTAGCTACTAAGAGCAAGCTAGCACCAAAGCAAACTACAGAACCAGAACAAACCCACCAAGAACGCTTGAAAAAGAATTTGAATGGGAGGAAGGTTTATCATCAACAGCCTTGAAGCATGGTAAATAGAGAATGAGTTGGGGACGGAAGTGGATATACGTGACCGGAAGTGGGAAAGGGGGGATAACGCCACGGTCACTAGAGTGACTTACTCTTTGTTATTTGGTAACTAAGCGTTTACGCTTAAGGTTTTTCCAGCCAATTGGTATGTTATGCTATTGTTTTGAGTGTTGGTACAGTATGATTATATTAGATTGATGAAATAAAGTGCCCTCATCCCCGACGGAGCCCCTGTAGTTCTTCTTCTGCTTGGCCGTCGCCATATTGTATACTCTGTAAAAAATGAAATAGATTGATGAAAGAAAGTGCCCTCATCCCCGACGGAGCCCCTGTAGTTCTTCTGTTTGGCCGTCGCCATATTGTATATCATCTCTGTTGATCAAGCACAGTGTTGATTCTAGAGTCGGACGCGTTTTTAAACCACCATTGCGACATTACAAAAGAAATAGAATGATGAAATAAAGTACCCCTGTGGGGATACCGGGTGGATCTTTTGCATAAATAGTTCCCCCACCCTCTGGAAGTGCTGTGCTGGTAACTTCCTCTAATCTGTCACTCTCTTTGACTCTGCCTTTTCCCTTTGCTTACTGTCTACTATCCTTCTGCCTTACTGGTCCAATCTCCTGCCTTTTAAAAAATAAATTCTTACAAAGATTTCTCCAGCCGAAGTCGGACTTGCTGGGCCTAACTATTACTTAGGCGCATAACAGCAGCATAATGCATCTGCGCTCATAATTAACAGGAAACTGTCTGAGCGATCGAAGAAGAAGAAGAAGAAAAATAAAGTGCCCTCATGCCCGACGGAGACCCTGTAGTTTGATTTTTAACTAGGCACTCTGTGAAAGGGAGAGAATACATTGGGTTCAACTGCCTAACTCACTGACCTGATCTCCAACAAGAGCAAAATGTCATCACTTCATTTGGTCTTTGTCTTTCTTTTTTATTGCTTTTTTAAAAATATTTTCTTGAAAGACCTTGTTTCAGCTGATCATTTTCATTGTGTTCTCTCACCTTTCATAGAATGAGGCCTAAACTGACACAGCTGGTACTCCTCATGCTGATGATGGGCGCTGACACACCGTGCTCTAGGAGGCACTGTCACACAGTTGTTCTCTCACCTTTCACAGAATGATGCCTAAACTGACACAGCTGGTACTCCTCATGCTGATGATGGGCGCTGACACACCGTGCTCTAGGAGGCACTGTCACACAGTTGTTCTCTCACCTTTCACAGAATGATGCCTAAACTGACACAGCTGGTACTCCTCATGCTGATGATGGGCGCTGACACACCGTGCTCTAGGAGGTACTGTCACACAGTTGTTCTCTCACCTTTCACAGAATGATGCCTAAACTGACACAGCTGGTACTCCTCATGCTGATGATGGGCGCTGACACACCGTGCTCTAGGAGGCACTGTCACACAGTTGTTCTCTCACCTTTCACAGAATGATGCCTAAACTGACACAGCTGGTACTCCTCACCTTTCACAGAATGATGCCTAAACTGACACAGCTGGTACTCCTCATGCTGATGATGGGCGCTGACACACCGTGGTCTAGGAGGCACTGTCACACAGGGTGACATTGGATTGAATGTGTTGCACACAAAGCCTCAATTCCTGCCTCACTCAAAGCACTTTTCAGGGAACAGGGTCAGAGCCAATGTCAACACGTGTTGCACACAAGGCCTCAATTCTTGCCTCACTCAAAGCACCTTTCAGGGAACAGGGTCAGAGCCAATGTCAACACCTGAACAAAGGCCTCAAGCCCATGCCCATTGCATTGTGAAGTTAAGCCTACAAGTTTGAACTGTTTAAGGCACCTACCTACCATAAGGTCTTGACATGCAGTGGCCACATATTTCTGGGTGGGGTCAATGATCATGTCATACAGGTGTTGACCATGATGATACACATTGTACAATACAGCACACACAGTACAATGTCATAACTATTTACCTAATATTGCGGTCCTGACACGCAGTGGCCACATATTTTTGGGTCGGGTCGATGATCATGTCATACATTGTTGCCTTGCTCACCAGGTGTTGACCTAGGCTGAACTCAAACTCCGGGCTCTGCATTACACAAACAAACAAACATTATCTGAAACAGGTTCAATGTTTATAGAGATTATTCCATGCACCAGATGTCCCCCTCTTACAGTAAATACATCAGGAATTCACCAGAGCATTAGACACAACTTCCACTGTGCAAGTTTTGATAGAAAAAAAAAAGGAAAAAAAAAAAAAAACCAGTACAGAAAACAAAGCGGCATTACAAGAGAGACTTGGAGCTGCAGCTAAACGGGCAATGTTTGGTATGTACATGTCTGTGTGAGTGTGTGTGCCTGTCTGCATGCGTGTGTGTGTGTGTGTGTGTGTGTGTGTGTGTGTGTGTGTGTGTGTGTGTGTGTGTGTGTGTGTGTGTGTGTGTGTGTGTGTGTGTGTGTGTGTGTGTGTGTGTGTGTGTGTGTGTGTGTGTGTGTGTGTGTGTGTGTGTGTGTGTGTGTGAGTGTGTGCCTGTCTGCATGTGTGTGTGTGTGTGTGTGTGTGTGTGTGTGTGTGTGTGTGTGTGTGTGTGTGCCTGTCTGCATGTGTGCCTGTCTGCATGTGTGTGTGTGTGTGTGTGTGTGTGTGTGTGTGTGTGTGTGTGTGTGTGTGTGTGTGTGTGTGTGTGTGTGTGTGTGTGTGTGTCAAGTCAAGTCAAGTCAAAATGATCTTTATTGAGGGTTAAAGAATAAGCTAACAAGGCTTTTTTTCATCCTGCCCTCCAACAAAAATACAAACATCATGAAAATGCATAATAATAGAGAAAAAAAACCCACAGAGAACATTCATAAATGAGTATAAATTTAAAGAAATAAAAAGTAAAAAATATAAATAAATAAATATATATATAATCAAACGAGAGAGAGAGAGAGAGAGAGAGAGAGAGAGAGAGAGAGAGAGAGAGAGAGAGAGAGACAAGACAGAACAATTGAGGAGACAAAACATAACAATTGGGAGAAAAGAAAAGAAAAAGATAGGGGGGGGGGGGGGGAAAGGAAGAGTAACATTTTTTTTTAAACATATTTATATACATGCGTGAGTGTGTGCCTGTCTGCATGTGTGTGTGTGTGTGTGTGTGTGTGTGTGTGTGTGTGTGCATGTGTGTGTGTGTGTGTGTGTGTGTGTGTGTGTGTGTGTGTGTGTGTGTGTGTGTGTGTGTGTGCCTGTCTGCATGTGTGCCTGTCTGCATGTGTGTGTGTGTGCGTGTGCGTGCGTGCGTGCGTGTGTGTGTGTGTGTGTGTGTGTGTGTGTGTGTGTGTGTGTGTGTGTGTGTATGTGTGAGTGTGTGTGCCTGTCTGCATGTGTGTGTGTGTGTGTGTGTGTGTGAGTGTGTGCGTAGCGTGTGTGTGTGTGTGGTGTGTGTTTGTACCCATATTTACCTGAGTGGCATTGCGAAAGAGCAGTGACTTGTCAGAGCCACAGCTCAGCATGCGCAGTTTGTTGTTGGCGTCAGTGAAGCGCACTGACTGGATGGCCGCTGAGTGGTCGTCCAACGTCTGAAGCAGTCCATAGTTCTGCTCCACATCAAACACGTGGATCAGTCGATCACGACTGCCCGTAGCCAGAATGCGGGGACCTGCAACACAGGGGACATGGTCATTCACTCCTTGCTAACTAAACCCTAGAGCTGCAGCACAAAGCACCAGTACAATGCGTCCTTACATAGGTGTGACATATCTTAACACTTGCTAACTAAACCCTAGAGCTGCAGCACAAAGCACCAGTACAATGCGTCCTTACAAAGGTGTGACATATCTTAACCACACACTAAGCTGTACAATTGTTTCTTCCTATTACACGCTGGTTTTCGCTAAATGACAAGAGCAAAATTTAAACGAATCAGAATTCAGAATCAATTACTTGTCGTCGTCGTTGTTGTTCCATGATATTCATTGGGTTTTCATCTTTATCATGAACCCATGCACACACTGTTCTTGTCACTGACCCTGTTCATACTACATGCATGCATGAAAAACCATATTGCAATGTCGTAAGAAAGACACCTGAACACAAAATACTTCAGCAAAACATACCTACCTTTGGGAAGGAGTACTCCAGACAGACCACATCATAGAAGACATACCTACCTTTGAGAAGGAGTACTCCAGACAGACCACATCATAGAAGACATACCTACCTTTGAGAAGGAGTACTCCAGACAGACCACATCATAGAAGACATACCTACCTTTGGGAAGGAGTACTCCAGACAGACCACATCATAGAAGACATACCTACCTTTGAGAAGGAGTACTCCAGACAGACCACATCATAGAAGACATACCTACCTTTGAGAAGGAGTACTCCAGACAGACCACATCATAGAAGACATACCTATCTTTGAGAAGGAGTACTCCAGACAGACCACATCATAGAAGACATACCTACCTTTGAGAAGGAGTACTCCAGACAGACCACATCATAGAAGACATACCTACCTTTGAGAAGGAGTACTCCAGACAGACCACATCATAGAAGACATACCTACCTTTGAGAAGGAGTACTCCAGACAGACCACATCATAGAAGACATACCTACCTTTGAGAAGGAGTACTCCAGACAGACCACATCATAGAAGACATACCTACCTTTGAGAAGGAGTACTCCAGACAGACCACATCATAGAAGACATACCTACCTTTGAGAAGGAGTACTCCAGACAGACCACATCATAGAAGACATACCTATCTTTGAGAAGGAGTACTCCAGACAGACCACATCATAGAAGACATACCTACCTTTGAGAAGGAGTACTCCAGACAGACCACATCATAGAAGACATACCTATCTTTGAGAAGGAGTACTCCAGACAGACCACATCATAGAAGACATACCTACCTTTGAGAAGGAGTACTCCAGACAGACCACATCATAGAAGACATACCTATCTTTGAGAAGGAGTACTCCAGACAGACCACATCATAGAAGACATACCTATCTTTGAGAAGGAGTACTCCAGACAGACCACATCATAGAAGACATACCTACCTTTGAGAAGGAGTACTCCAGACAGACCACATCATAGAAGACATACCTATCTTTGAGAAGGAGTACTCCAGACAGACCACATCATAGAAGACATACCTACCTTTGAGAAGGAGTACTCCAGACAGACCACATCATAGAAGACATACCTACCTTTGAGAAGGAGTACTCCAGACAGACCACATCATAGAAGACATACCTACCTTTGAGAAGGAGTACTCCAGACAGACCACATCATAGAAGACATACCTACCTTTGAGAAGGAGTACTCCAGACAGACCACATCATAGAAGACATACCTACCTTTGAGAAGGAGTACTCCAGACAGACCACATCATAGAAGACATACCTACCTTTGAGAAGGAGTACTCCAGACAGACCACATCATAGAACACATACCTATCTTTGAGAAGGAGTACTCCAGACAGACCACATCATAGAAGACATACCTATCTTTGAGAAGGAGTACTCCAGACAGACCACATCATAGAAGACATACCTACCTTTGAGAAGGAGTACTCCAGACAGACCACATCATAGAAGACATACCTACCTTTGAAAGGAGTACTCCAGACAGACCACATCATAGAAGACATACCTATCTTTGAGAAGGAGTACTCCAGACAGACCACATCATAGAAGACATACCTACCTTTGAGAAGGAGTACTCCAGACAGACCACATCATAGAAACATACCTATCTTTGAGAAGGAGTACTCCAGACAGACCACATCATAGAAGACATACCTATCTTTGAGAAGGAGTACTCCAGACAGACCACGTCAGACTCATGAGCTTCAATGGAGCGGATCTCCGACATCTGATGCAGATCAAATACCCTGAAAAACACAAACAGATCTAGACATGTAAAATGGAATGTATTTCGAGATGTGTGTGAAAAAAACCAATACGCAGAATGCAAGGTTTGATTGCAAATGAGAATAGAAAAATGCAATAAGTTAAATAAAGTATTGCAAGGGAAGTAATCTTAATATCTCTCCATCATGCATCATTGCACACCTCAAATGTTTCCTTCTAAAAATCAACTAAATAGGATGGGACACGATCTCCAGAGTTGTGTTATGCATGTCCCTAGAGTTTCTCCAGAGGCGTTATCCTCTGAAAGCGTTTTGCTCTTGTTCATAGGGAGATGAAAAAGGGTGTAGTAATGGGGCAGTGATGACATCATGTCAGAGGCCTTGGGGCAGTGCTGACAGGGTTTGTGCCCAATGAACAAAGCCATCAGACCCTTGTTCCCAGCTAAGCTGGTTCCTGGCTCCCACCTGACGTTGCCTTGGGGCAATGCCGACAGGGCTTGTGCCCAATGAAAGAAGCCATCAGACCCTTGTTCCCAGCTAAGCTGGTTCCTGGCTCCCACCTGACGTTGCCTTGGGGCAATGCTGACAGGGTTTGTGCCCAATGAACAAAGCCATCAGACGCTTGTTCCCAGCTAAGCTGGTTCCTGGCTCCCACCTGACGTTGCCTTGGGGCAATGCTGACAGGGTTTGTGGCCAATGAACAAAGCCATCAGACGCTTGTTCCCAGCTAAGCTGGTTCCTGGCTCCCACCTGACGTTGCCTTGGGGCAATGCCGACAGGGCTTGTGCCCAATGAAAGAAGCCATCAGACCCTTGTTCCCAGCTAAGCTGGTTCCTGGCTCCCACCTGACGTTGCCCTGTCTGTCCCCGGAGGCCAGGTGTTCGCCGTCAGGGCTGACGCGGATGGAGCGCACGCCGTTCTTCCCATCCCACGTCGTGTCCGTTTTGTCCGTGGCACCCGCTGAAACAGCAAAGTTCACATCAATTTCATTCACTTTAAAACATACCTTTTCCTATAAAATTGTGATGTTCATGTTGACAGACCAACAGACACGCATGAAAAGACAGACCAACACACACACAGACATATGAAAAGACAGACCAACACACACACAGACATATGAAAAGACAGACCAACACACACACAGACACACACACAGACACACATATGAAAAGACAGACCAACAGACACACACACATATGAAAAGACAGACCAACAGACACACACACATATGAAAAGACAGACCAACAGACACACACACACACACATATGAAAAGACAGACCATACACACACACACACACATATGAAAAGACAGACCAACAGACACACACAGACACAGACGAAAAGACAGACCAACAGACACACACATACACAGACGAAAAGACAGACCAACAGACATACACAGACACAGACATATGAAAAGACAGACCAACACACACACAGACATATGAAAAGACAGACCAACACACAGACACACATATGAAAAGACAGAACAACAGACACACACAGACACAGACATATGAAAAGACAGACCAACAGAGAGTCACACACACATGAAAAGACAGACCAACAGAGAGTCACACACATATGAGACACACACATATGAAAAGACAGACCAACAGAGAGTCACACACATATGAAAAGACAGACCAACAGACACACACACATATGAAAAGACAGACCAACAGAGAGTCACACACATATGAAAAGACAGACCAACAGAGAGTCACACACATATGAAAAGACAGAACCAACAGAGAGTCACACACATATGAAAAGACAGAACAACAGAGAGTCACACACACATGAAAAGACAGACACAGAGAGTCACACACACATGAAAAGACAGACCAACAGACACACACACACAGACACATGAAAAGACAGACCAACAGACACACACATACACAGACGAAAAGACAGACCAACAGACACACACAGACATATGAAAAGACAGAACAACAGAGACACACATATGAAAAGACAGACCAACAGACACACACACAGACATATGAAAAGACAGAACAACAGACACACACAGACACAGACATATGAAAAGACAGAACAACAGACACACACACACAGATGAAAAGACAGAACAACAGAGAGAAACACACATATGAAAAGACAGACCAACAGAGAGTCACACACACATGCATGATGTTCACACATATGAAAAGACAGACCAACAGAGACACACACACACATGAAAAGACCTGGGTTATAGACACCAACAGACACACACACACACACACATGAAAAGACAGATAGCAACAGACACACACAGACACAGACACACACAAAAGACAGAACACACAGAGACTCATGCATGCATGAAACACACATATGAAAAGACACACACCAACACACACACACACACACATATGATGAAACTGACCTGGGTTATAGCTGACAACAGACACACACACACACACACTCACATATGAAAAGACAGATAGCTGAACAGACACACACACACACACACACACAAAACACAGACCAACACACACAGAGATGTATGACATTCAACTGACCTGGGTTAGACAGAACAACAGACACACACACACACACACACACACACACACACACAGGCATGCATACACAACTGACACAGACATATAGTGAATCACACACAACAACACAGACACAAACACACACACATGAAAAGACACACACACACATGTAGATATTCAACTGTTGGCACACACACACACACACATGCATGATATTCAACTGACCTAGGTTATAGCTGACATCAGACACACACACACACAGGCATGCATGATATTCAACTGACCTTATAGCTGACATCACACACACACACACACACACACACACACACACACACACACACACACACACACACACACACACGCAGCGCACACACACACACACACACACACATGCATGATGTTCAACTGACCTGGGTTATTGCTGACATCACACACACACACACACATACACACACACACACATAGGCATGCATGATGTTCACACACACACACACACAATTGACACACACACACACACACACACTCACATGCATGATGTTATTCAACTGACCTGGGTTATTGGTGACATCACACACACACACACACACACACACACACACACACACACACACACACACACACACACACACACACACACACAGGCATGATGATGTTCAACTGACCTGGGTTATAATTGACATCACACACACACACACACACACACACACACACACACACACACACACACACATGCATGATGATTCAACTGACCTGGGTTATTGCTGACATCACACACACACACACACACATGCATGATGTTCAACTGACCTGGGTTATTGCTGACATCACACACACACACACACACACACACATGCATGCATGATGTTCAACTGACCTGGGTTATAATGACATCACACACACACACACACACACACACACACACACACACACACACACACACAGGCATGCATGATGTTCAACTGACCTGGGTTATAGTTGACATCACACACACACACACACACACACACACACACACACACACACACACATGCATGATGTTCAACAGACCTGGGTTATAGTTGACATCACACACACACACACACACACACACACACACACACACACACACACACACACACACATGCATGATGTTCAACTGACCTGGGTTATAATTGACATCACACACACACAC
The DNA here is from genome assembly GCA_017654935.2 of Phymorhynchus buccinoides. Taxonomy (NCBI): domain Eukaryota; kingdom Metazoa; phylum Mollusca; class Gastropoda; order Neogastropoda; family Raphitomidae; genus Phymorhynchus; species Phymorhynchus buccinoides. The sequence continues at coordinate 67,041,792 of CM065684.1, read as the reverse complement.
ACACACACACACACACACACACACACACACACACACACACACACACACATGCATGATGTTCAACTGACCTGGGTTATAATTGACATCACACACACACACACACACACACACACACACACACACGCATGATGTTCAACTGACCTGGGTTATAATTGACATCACACAGAAAGGCCAGAGAGGGGTCTGTGTAGACAACCTTCAGTAATTCCTGCACATAACGAAAAACATCATTCATCAACATATCAATGTCTATATATTTCAACATCATTCATCAACATATCAATGTCTATATATTTCAACATCATTCATCAACATAGCAATATCCATATACTTCAACATCATTCATCAACATCTATATACTTCAACATCATTCATCAACATCTATATACTTCAACATCATTCATCAACATATCAATCTCTATATACTTCAACATCATTCATCAACATATCAATATCTATATACTTCAACATCATTCATCAACATCTATATACTTCAACATCATTAATCAACATCTATATACTTCAACATCATTAATCAACATCTATATACTTCAACATCATTAATCAACATCTATATACTTCAACATCATTCATCAATATCTATATACTTCAACATCATTCATAAACATATCAATGTCTATATACTTCAACATCATTCATCAACATCTATATACTTTAACATCATTCATCAACATATTAATGTCTATATATTTCAACAGAACTAAGAGGGCGATGCTTAGATGAAAATAACTAACAAATTTGATTGTGATTTTAATGTTGAACAGAAGAAAATGAGTGTAGCATCCTCCAACCTGCTGTAGGTACATATGGGACATTTATATATAATATCCTGTATCAATGAGTGTAGCATCCTCCAACCTGCTGCAGGTACATATGGGACATTTATATATAATATCCTGTATCAATGAGTGTAGCATCCTCCAACCTGCTGTAGGTACATATGGGACATTTATATATAATATCCTGTATCAATGAGTGTAGCATCCTCCAACCTGCTGTAGGTACATATGGGACATTTATATATAATATCCTGTATCAATGAGTGTAGCATCCTCCAACCTGCTGCAGGTATATATGGGACATTTATATATAATATCCTGTATGAGTGTAGCATCCTCCAACCTGCTGTAGGTACATATGGGACATTTATATATAATATCCTGTATCAATGAGTGTAGCATCCTCCAACCTGCTGCAGGTATATATGGGACATTTATATATAATATCCTGTATCAATGAGTGTAGCATCCTCCAACCTGCTGTAGGTACATATGGGACATTTATATATAATATCCTGTATCAATGAGTGTAGCATCCTCCAACCTGCTGTAGGTACATATGGGACATTTATATATAATATCCTGTATGAGTGTAGCATCCTCCAACCTGCTGCAGGTACATATGGGACATTTATATATAATATCCTGTATGAGTGTAGCATCCTCCAACCTGCTGCAGGTACATATGGGACATTTATATATAATATCCTGTATCATGAGTGTAGCATCCTCCAACCTGCTGTAGGTACATATGGGACATTTATATATAATATCCTGTATCAATGAGTGTAGCATCCTCCAACCTGCTGTAGGTACATATGGGACATTTATATATAATATCCTGTATCAATGAGTGTAGCATCCTCCAACCTGCTGTAGGTACATATGGGACATTTATATATAATATCCTGGACATGAGTGTAGCATCCTCCAACCTGCTGTAGGTACATATGGGACATTTATATATAATATCCTGTATCAATGAGTGTAGCATCCTCCAACCTGCTGTAGGTACATATGGGACATTTATATATAATATCCTGTATGAGTGTAGCATCCTCCAACCTGCTGTAGGTACATATGGGACATTTATATATAATATCCTGTATGAGTGTAGCATCCTCCAACCTGCTGTAGGTACATATGTTTATATATAATATCCTGCATCCTCCAACCTGCTGTAGGTACATATGGGACATTTATATATAATATCCTGTATCATCCTCCAACCTGAGTGTAGCATCCTCCAACCTGCTGTAGGTACATATGGGACATTTATATATAATATCCTGTATGAGTGTAGCATCCTCCAACCTGCTGTAGGTACATATGGGACATTTATATATAATATCCTGTATCAATGAGTGTAGCATCCTCCAACCTGCTGTAGGTACATATGGGACATTTATATATAATATCCTGTATCAATGAGTGTAGCATCCTCCAACCTGCTGTAGGTATATATGGGACATTTATATATAATATCCTGTATCAATGAGTGTAGCATCCTCCAACCTGCTGTAGGTACATATGGGACATTTATATATAATATCCTGTATCAATGAGTGTAGCATCCTCCAACCTGCTTTAGGTACATATGGGACATTTATATATAATATCCTGTATCAATGAGTGTAGCATCCTCCAACCTGCTTTAGGTACATATGGGACATTTATATATAATATCCTGTATCAATGAGTGTAGCATCCTCCAACCTGCTGTAGGTACATATGGGACATTTATATATAATATCCTGTATCAATGAGTGTAGCATCCTCCAACCTGCTGTAGGTACATATGGGACATTTATATATAATATCCTGTATCAATGAGTGTAGCATCCTCCAACCTGCTGTAGGTACATATGGGACATTTATATATAATATCCTGTATCCATGAGTGTAGCATCCTCCAACCTGCTGTAGGTACATATGGGACATTTATATATAATATCCTGTATCAATGAGTGTAGCATCCTCCAACCTGCTGTAGGTACATATGGGACATTTATATATAATATCCTGTATCAATGAGTGTAGCATCCTCCAACCTGCTGTAGGTACATATGGGACATTTATATATAATATCCTGTATCAATGAGTGTAGCATCCTCCAACCTGCTGCAGGTACATATGGGACATTTATATATAATATCCTGTATCAATGAGTGTAGCATCCTCCAACCTGCTGTAGGTACATATGGGACATTTATATATAATATCCTGTATCATCCTCCATGAGTGTAGCATCCTCCAACCTGCTGTAGGTACATATGGGACATTTATATATAATATCCTGTATCATGAGTGTAGCATCCTCCAACCTGCTGTAGGTACATATGGGACATTTATATATAATATCCTGTATCAATGAGTGTAGCATCCTCCAACCTGCTGTAGGTACATATGGGACATTTATATATAATATCCTGTATCAATGAGTGTAGCATCCTCCAACCTGCTGTAGGTACATATGGGACATTTATATATAATATCCTGTATCAATGAGTGTAGCATCCTCCAACCTGCTGTAGGTACATATGGGACATTTATATATAATATCCTGCATCATCCTCCAACCTGCTGTAGGTACATATGGGACATTTATATATAATATCCTGTATCATCCTCCAACCTGCTGTAGGTACATATGGGACATTTATATATAATATCCTGTATGAGTGTAGCATCCTCCAACCTGCTGTAGGTACATATGGGACATTTATATATAATATCCTGTATGAGTGTAGCATCCTCCAACCTGCTGTAGGTACATATGGGACATTTATATATAATATCCTGTATCATCCTCCAACCTGAGTGTAGCATCATCTCCAACCTGCTGTAGGTACATATGGGACATTTATATATAATATCCTGTATGAGTGTAGCATCCTCCAACCTGCTGTAGGTACATATGGGACATTTATATATAATATCCTGTATCAATGAGTGTAGCATCCTCCAACCTGCTGTAGGTACATATGGGACATTTATATATAATATCCTGTATCATGAGTGTAGCATCCTCCAACCTGCTGCAGGTACATATGGGACATTTATATATAATATCCTGTATCAATGAGTGTAGCATCCTCCAACCTGCTGTAGGTACATATGGGACATTTATATATAATATCCTGTATACATGAGTGTAGCATCCTCCAACCTGCTGTAGGTACATATGGGACATTTATATATAATGACCTGCTGCAGGTACATATGGTGAGTGTAGCATCCTCCAACCTGCTGACCATATATGGGACATTTATATATAATATCCTGTATGAGGACATCCTCCAACCTGCTGTAGGTACTATGGGACATTTATATATAATATCCTGTATCAATGAGTGTAGCATCCTCCAACCTGCTGTAGGTACATATGGGACATTTATATATAATATCCTGTATCAATGAGTGTAGCATCCTCCAACCTGCTGTAGGTACATATGGGACATTTATATATAATATCCTGCATGAGTGTAGCATCCTCCAACCTGCTGTAGGTACATATGGGACATTTATATATAATATCCTGTATCAATGAGTGTAGCATCCTCCAACCTGCTGCAGGTATATATGGGACATTTATATATAATGTCCTGCATGAGTGTAGCATCCTCCAACCTGCTGGGTACTATGCCATTTATATATAATATCCTGTATCAATGTGTAGCATCCTCCAACCTGCTGTACATATGGGACATTTATATATAATATCCCTGTCAGTGAGCATCCTCCAACCTGCTGCAGGTAGGGACATTTATATATAATGTCCTTCCTAAAGGTACTATATCTGACCCAATTTCTAGGGTTTTTTTAATGTTAAAGCCTTATATCCCAGAAAATAATGGTATCATTTAAAAGAAGTATGTATTTGTTCTTGGTTGACCATATTGTACAGACTTTAACCCCTTCAGGACTTCACTGCCTCAGGTAAACTTCATTACTGACCTGGGGCTGCCTAGAAAATGGTTGACCATATTGTACAGACTTTAACCCCTTCAGGACTTCACTGCCTCAGGTAAACTTCATTACTGACCTGGGGCTGCCTAGAAAATGGTTGACCATATTGTACAGACTTTAACCCCTTCAGGACTTCACTGCCTCTTAAACTTCATTACTGACCTGGGGCTGCCTAGAAAATGGTTGACCATATTGTACGGACTTTAACCCCTTCAGGACTTCACTGCCTCAGGTAAACTTCATTACTGACCTGGGGCTGCCTAGGAAATGGTTGACCATATTGTACGGACTTTAACCCCTTCAGGTAAACTTCATTACTGACCTGGGGCTGCCTAGAAAATGGTTGACCATATTGTACGGACTTTAACCCCTTCAGGTACTGCCTCAGGTAAACTTCATTACTGACCTGGGGCTGCCTAGGAAATGGTTGACCATATTGTACGGACTTTAACCCCTTCAGGTAAACTTCATTACTGACCTGGGGCTGCCTAGGAAATGGTTGACCATATTGTACGGACTTTAACCCCTTCAGGTAAACTTCATTACTGACCTGGGGCTGCCTAGGAAATGGTTGACCATATTGTACGGACTTTAACCCCTTCAGGTAAACTTCATTACTGACCTGGGGCTGCCTAGGAAATAATATAACAAATAAGAAGGAGGGCAACGAAACTCACACGTCTGTGAATGATTCAGTTTGTGACTACATTACTGGTTGATCCAAGTTTATTTTTCGCTTTGAAATCGCAGTTACTTGCATTAAAATCAGAATCACTGGTCTCCTTAATACTATCACTGTTAATGAAAACATAGTGGAGTATTTTCTTAGGCTTGCCTAGAGATCCGATTTTTTTGGGGGGGACATTTTTAACATTAAAAATTGAGATAGAAGCGCCAAACATATGGGAAATGAAAGCTGGAGCAGTGATGAAGATATGTAACTCGAAGAACGTGGTTTGGATTCAAATAAAAAAGGATTTAGACAGGCTTCAGACTGAAAAATCGCTGTTCCGAGAATATTCGGAATTAGGCCATGAATGGCGTTCTCCTGTTCCAAGCATACTCGAATTCGTCCAGAATGAATTAAGGCGCACCTCACAAATATTACCGGTACACAAAATTCTGATTTGGTTATTATAGTTTCTTACTATTTTATCAGTCATATTATAAGGCACGGGGGTCTCAGTCTTGCAAAAAAAGTATGACCTTATAGTCCATAAAATACTGTATGTATACTATGTAAAGAACTGAAGACCTTTGACCGAGCACAGCCAAAGCACCAGTATCCCCCTGTCAAAGACAGAAAGTATGACCTAGTCACCTTATAGTCCATAAAATACTGTATGTATACTATGTAAAGAACTGAAGACCTTTGACCGAGCACAGCCAAAGCACCAGTATCCCCCTGTCAAAGACAGAAAGTCTCCAGCATGAAGCCCAAGAATCAAGTGGACGAATGGAGCTTCACTTTCAAACGTAATGTTAGAATTTTACAATAAACTTTGACATAACAGAAAACACACCAGTGAGAGGCAATGACAATAACACACCAGTGAGAGGCAATGACTATAACACAATAACACACCAGTGAGAGGCAATGACAATAACACACCAGTGAGAGGCAATGACTATAACACAATAACACACCAGTGAGAGGCAATGACAATAACACACCAGTGAGAGGCAATGACAATAACACACCAGTGAGAGGCAATGACTATAACACACCAGTGAGAGGCAATGACAATAACACACCAGTGAGAGGCAATGACAATAACACACCAGTGAGAGGCAATGACAATAACACACCAGTGAGAGGCAATGACAATAACACACACAGTGAGAGGCAATGACAATAACACAATAACACACCAGTGAGAGGCAATGACTATAACACACCAGTGAGAGGCAATGACTATAACACACCAGTGAGAGGCAATGACTATAACACACCAGTGAGAGGCAATGACAATAACACACCAGTGAGAGGCAATGACAATAACACACCAGTGAGAGGCAATGACTATAACACACCAGTGAGAGGCAATGACAATAACACACCAGTGAGAGGCAATGACAATAACACACCAGTGAGAGGCAATGACAATAACACACCAGTGAGAGGCAATGACAATAACACACCAGTGAGAGGCAATGACAATAACACACCAGTGAGAGGCAATGACAATAACACACCAGTGAGAGGCAATGACTATAACACACCAGTGAGAGGCAATGACAATAACAGAAAACACACCAGTGAGAGGCAATGACAATAACACACCACACAGAGGCAGAGGCAATGACACAAAACACACCAGTGAGAGGCAATGACAATAACACACCAGTGAGAGGCAATGACAATAACACACCAGTGAGAGGCAATGACAATAACACAAAACACCAGTGAGAGGCAATGACAATAACACACCAGTGAGAGGCAATGACAATAACACACCAGTGAGAGGCAATGACAATAACACAAAACACACCAGTGAGAGGCAATGACTATAACACACACACCAGTGAGAGGCAATGACAATAACACACCAGTGAGAGGCAATGACTATAACACACCAGTGAGAGGCAATGACAATAACACAAAACACACCAGTGAGAGGCAATGACAATAACACACCAGTGAGAGGCAATGACTATAACACAATAACACACCAGTGAGAGGCAATGACAATAACACACCAGTGAGAGGCAATGACAATAACACACCAGTGAGAGGCAATGACAATAACACACCAGTGAGAGGCAATGACAATAACACACCAGTGAGAGGCAATGACTATAACACACACACCAGTGAGAGGCAATGACAATAACACACCAGTGAGAGGCAATGACTATAACACAATAACACACCAGTGAGAGGCAATGACAATAACACACCAGTGAGAGGCAATGACAATAACACAAAACACACCAGTGAGAGGCAATGACAATAACACAAAACACACCAGTGAGAGGCAATGACAATAACACAAAACACACCAGTGAGAGGCAATGACAATAACACACCAGTGAGAGGCAATGACAATAACACACCAGTGAGAGGCAATGACAATAACACACCAGTGAGAGGCAATGACTATAACACAAAACACACCAGTGAGAGGCAATGACAATAACACAAAGAGGCAATGACTATAACACACCAGTGAGAGGCAATGACAATAACACACCAGTGAGAGGCAATGACAATAACACACCAGTGAGAGGCAATGACAATAACACACCAGTGAGAGGCAATGACAATAACACACCAGTGAGAGGCAATGACTATAACACACCAGTGAGAGGCAATGACTATAACACAATACACACCAGTGAGAGGCAATGACAATAACACACCAGTGAGAGGCAATGACAATAACACACCAGTGAGAGGCAATGACAATAACACACCAGTGAGAGGCAATGACAATAACACAAAACACACCAGTGAGAGGCAATGACTATAACACAAAACACACCAGTGAGAGGCAATGACAATAACACACCAGTGAGAGGCAATGACAATAACACACCAGTGAGAGGCAATGACTATAACACAAAACACACCAGTGAGAGGCAATGACAATAACACACCAGTGAGAGGCAATGACAATAACACAAAACACACCAGTGAGAGGCAATGACAATAACACACCAGTGAGAGGCAATGACAATAACACACCAGTGAGAGGCAATGACTATAACACACCAGTGAGAGGCAATGACAATAACACACCAGTGAGAGGCAATGACTATAACACACACCAGTGAGAGGCAATGACAATAACACAAAACACACCAGTGAGAGGCAATGACAATAACACACCAGTGAGAGGCAATGACAATAACACACCAGTGAGAGGCAATGACAATAACACAAAACACACCAGTGAGAGGCAATGACTATAACACACCAGTGAGAGGCAATGACTATAACACAAAACACACCAGTGAGAGGCAATGACAATAACACACCAGTGAGAGGCAATGACAATAACACAAAACACACCAGTGAGAGGCAATGACAATAACACACCAGTGAGAGGCAATGACAATAACACACACAGTGAGAGGCAATGACAATAACACACACAGTGAGAGGCAATGACAATAACACACCAGTGAGAGGCAATGACAATAACACAAAACACACCACTGAGAGGCAATGACAATAACACACACAGTGAGAGGCAATGACAATAACACACCAGTGAGAGGCAATGACAATAACACACCAGTGAGAGGCAATGACAATAACACACCAGTGAGAGGCAATGACAATAACACACCAGTGAGAGGCAATGACAATAACACACCAGTGAGAGGCAATGACAATAACACAAAACACACCAGTGAGAGGCAATGACTATAACACAAAACACACCACTGAGAGGCAATGACAATAACACACCAGTGAGAGGCAATGACTATAACACACCAGTGAGAGGCAATGACTATAACACACCAGTGAGAGGCAATGACAATAACACACCAGTGAGAGGCAATGACAATAACACAAAACACACCAGTGAGAGGCAATGACTATAACACAAAACACACCACTGAGAGGCAATGACAATAACACAAAACACACCAGTGAGAGGCAATGACTATAACACACCAGTGAGAGGCAATGACAATAACACACCAGTGAGAGGCAATGACAATAACACACACACCAGTGAGAGGCAATGACTATAACACACCAGTGAGAGGCAATGACAATAACACAAAACACACCAGTGAGAGGCAATGACACATAACACACCAGTGAGAGGCAATGACTATAACACACCAGTGAGAGGCAATGACAATAACACACACAGTGAGAGGCAATGACTATAACACAAAACACACCAGTGAGAGGCAATGACAATAACACAAAACACACCAGTGAGAGGCAATGACTATAACACACCAGTGAGAGGCAATGACAATAACACACCAGTGAGAGGCAATGACAATAACACAAAACACACCAGTGAGAGGCAATGACTATAACACAAAACACACCAGTGAGAGGCAATGACAATAACACAAAACACACCAGTGAGAGGCAATGACAATAACACACCAGTGAGAGGCAATGACAATAACACACCACCAGTGAGAGGCAATGACAATAACACAAAACACACCAGTGAGAGGCAATGACTATAACACACCAGTGAGAGGCAATGACAATAACACAAAACACACCAGTGAGAGGCAATGACAATAACACAATAACACACCAGTGAGAGGCAATGACTATAACACACCAGTGAGAGGCAATGACAATAACACAAAACACACCAGTGAGAGGCAATGACTATAACACAAAACACACCAGTGAGAGGCAATGACTATAACACACCAGTGAGAGGCAATGACAATAACACAAAACACACCACTGAGAGGCAATGACTATAACAGAAAATGAACAGCACACACTACTCACACTGCTGTAGATGTTGACACCAAATGAACAACACACACCACTCACACTGCTGTAGATGTTGACACCAAATGAACAACACACACTACTCACACTGCTGTAGATGTTGACACCAAATGAACAACACACACCACTCACACTGCTGTAGATGTTGACACCAAATGAACAACACACACCACTCACACTGCTGTAGATGTTGACAGCAAATGAACAGCACACACCACTCACACTGCTGTAGATGTTGACACCAAATGAACAACACACACCACTCACACTGCTGTAGATGTTGACACCAAATGAACAACACACACACCACTCACACTGCTGTAGATGTTGACACCAAATGAACAACACACACACACTCACACTGCTGTAGATGTTGACACCAAATGAACAACACACACCACTCACACTGCTGTAGATGTTGACACCAAATGAACAACACACACACCACTCACACTGCTGTAGATGTTGACAGCAAATGAACAACACACACTACTCACACTGCTGTAGATGTTGACACCAAATGAACAACACACACCACTCACACTGCTGTAGATGTTGACACCAAATGAACAACACACACACACTCACACTGCTGTAGATGTTGACACCAAATGAACAACACACACACCACTCACACTGCTGTAGATGTTGACACCAAATGAACAACACACACCACTCACACTGCTGTAGATGTTGACACCAAATGAACAACAAACACACTACTCACACTGCTGTAGATGTTGACACCAAATGAACAACACACACCACTCACACTGCTGTAGATGTTGACAGCAAATGAACAACACACACCACTCACACTGCTGTAGATGTTGACACCAAATGAACAACACACACCACTCACACTGCTGTAGATGTTGACAGCAAATGAACAACACACACTACTCACACTGCTGTAGATGTTGACAGCAAATGAACAACACACACCACTCACACTGCTGTAGATGTTGACACCAAATGAACAGCACACACACACTCACACTGCTGTAGATGTTGACACCAAATGAACAACACACACACCGAATGGTCACACTGCTGTAGATGTTGACAGCAAATGAACACCTGCACACACAGCATTGTTGACTCACACTGCTGTAGATGTTGACAGCAAATGAACAGCACACACCACTCACACTGCTGTAGATGTTGACACCAAATGAACAGCACACACGCTGGACTCACACTGCTGTAGATGTTGACACCAAATGAACAGCACACACTACTCACACTGCTGTAGATGTTGACAGCAAATGAACACACACACACCCACTCACAATGCTGTAGATGGATTGAGGAAAGACAAATGAACAACACACACCTGCTCACACTGCTGTAGATGTTGACAGCAAATGAACATACACACACCAATGGTCACACTGCTGTAGATGTTGACACCAAATGAACAAGCCACACCTGCTCACACTGCTGTAGATGTTGACAGTAAATGAACACACACACCACTCACACTGCTGTAGATGTTGACAGCAAATGAACAACACACACCTCTCACACTGCTGTAGATGTTGACAGCAAATGAACAATGGTGTCACACACTCCTGTCTCACAGCTGGGTACACCTGCATAACACACAGCATGTTGATTGATACAGTAAATGAACATACACACACCACATCACTGTGAGGAAAGACTCCTGCTGCTGGATGTTGACACACAAATGAACAGTACACACAAATTCCACTCAATGGTGTCATCGCTGGATGCTGTGAGGAAAGACTCCTGTCTGCTGGTTCTCCAGCACACTACTCACACTGCTGTAGATGTTGCGTTTATAGCCTGGTGTTTCAGTCATCTGGGGGTCCAGGTTCCACACCCGAATGGTGTCATCGCTGGACGCCGTCAGGAAAGACCCTGGGGGCAACACCCCTGCCTGCTGGTTCTCCAGCCGTGGGTACACCTGCATAACACACAGCATTGTTGATTGATACAGTATTAAATAATGAAACATACAAATTCCACACCGGAATGGTGTCATCGCTGGATGCTGTGAGGAAAGACTCCTGTCTGCTGGTTCTCCAGCCGTGGGTACACCTGCATAACACACAGCATTGTTGATTGATACAGTATTAAATAATGAAACATACAAATTCCACACCGGAATGGTGTCATCGCTGGATGCTGTGAGGAAAGACTCCTGTCTGCTGGTTCTCCAGCCGTGGGTACACCTGCATAGCACACAGCATTGTTGATACAGGTTCCACACCGAATGGTGTCATCGCTGGACGCCGTCAGGAAAGACCCCTGGCTGCTGGTTCTCCAGCCGTGGGTACACTACATAGCACACAGCATTGTTGATACAGGTTCCACACCGAATGGTGTCATCGCTGGACGCCGTCAGGAAAGACCCCTGGCTGCTGGTTCTCCAGCCGTGGGTACACTACATAGCACACAGCATTGTTGATACAGGTTCCACACCGAATGGTGTCATCGCTGGACGCCGTCAGGAAAGACCCCTGGCTGCTGGTTCTCCAGCCGTGGGTACACTACATAGCACACAGCATTGTTGATACAGGTTCCACACCGAATGGTGTCATCGCTGGACGCCGTCAGGAAAGACCCCTGGCTGCTGGTTCTCCAGCCGTGGGTACACTACATAGCACACAGCATTGTTGATACAGGTTCCACACCGAATGGTGTCATCGCTGGACGCCGTCAGGAAAGACCCCTGGCTGCTGGTTCTCCAGCCGTGGGTACACTACATAGCACACAGCATTGTTGATACAGGTTCCACACCGAATGGTGTCATCGCTGGACGCCGTCAGGAAAGACCCCTGGCTGCTGGTTCTCCAGCCGTGGGTACACTACATAGCACACAGCATTGTTGATACAGGTTCCACACCGAATGGTGTCATCGCTGGACGCCGTCAGGAAAGACCCCTGGCTGCTGGTTCTCCAGCCGTGGGTACACTACATAGCACACAGCATTGTTGATACAGGTTCCACACCGAATGGTGTCATCGCTGGACGCCGTCAGGAAAGACCCCGGGGGTTCCGGGGCAACACCCCTGTGTGCTGGTTCTCCAGTCGTGGGTACACCTATAAGTCAATACATAATACATGCACACAAATTGTGAACACAACAAGAACCCATTGCCCTAGGACCACGAGTCTGGCCACACCAAGTTACTGCCCTTTGACTATGGACTGTTTCCATCATGTCTGTACAACAGAATCATGGAAAACGTGGGGAATACACTGGCTACAAACAGCAAGTTCTACAGACATCATGGAAAACGTGGGGAATACACTGGCTACAAACAGCAAGTTCTACAGACATCATGGAAAACGTGGGGAATACACTGGCTACAAACAGCAAGTTCTACAGACATCATGGAAAACGTGGGGAATACACTGGCTACAAACAGCAAGTTCTACAGACATCATGGAAAACGTGGGGAATACACTGGCTACAAACAGCAAGTTCTACAGACATCATGGAAAACGTGGGGAATACACTGGCTACAAACAGCAAGTTCTACAGACATCATGGAAAACGTGGGGAATACACTGGCTACAAACAGCAAGTTCTACAGACATCATGGAAAACGTGGGGAATACACTGGCTACAAACAGCAAGTTCTACAGACATCATGGAAAACGTGGGGAATACACTGGCTACAAACAGCAAGTTCTACAAACATCATGGAAAACGTGGGGAATACACTGGCTACAAACAGCAAGTTCTACAAACATCATGGAAAACGTGGGGAATACACTGGCTACAAACAGCAAGTTCTACAAACATCATGGAAAACGTGGGGAATACACTGGCTACAAACAGCAAGTTCTACAAACATCATGGAAAACGTGGGGAATACACTGGCTACAAACAGCAAGTTCTACAGACATCATGGAAAACGTGGGGAATACACTGGCTACACAGACATCAAGATTTGTTGTAATCAATGGATAATTCAGTTCAATTCTAAAATCAGTTGAAATGAATGGACCATTCATTGGGCTCTGCCCACACCATCATCCACATTTCATAAAAATCCAATAGTAAACAAGGGCATCGCCGGGCGGCAGATATGTCCCTCACCTCATTGGCCACGCACCGGCGACACCCCGCACAAAAATACCAATGGCCCAAGGTCAAGGCCAAGGTCAAGAAGCTTCAACATGTTTCCTAATGCATTGGTTAGTTGATGATAATCAATACGCATGGTTACACAGGGCACAAAGTCACAATGGCACAATGGAATGTGGGCACAATGACACGTTGCCACAATGACACATGGGCACATCAACACGTGGGCACATTCATAGGTGAACACATTGACACTCAGACACATAACATGTGGACACATCGACATGACACACGTGGATGACACGTGGACATTTCAACATGATCCCAATATGGGTTAGAGAAAGTTGGAAACCTGCACTGAGAAAAACTGTAGCGAAGCGAGAGAGAGCGGGGTGCAGCTGCTAGTCACATATGAACGATACTAGCTGATCTGACCAGAAATAAGGGTGAGAGACAGAGACACAGGCAGAGAAAGGGATGGGTGTAGATACAAGTGATTGAAAAGAGAGAAGATAAAAACGCTCTCTGCGCGCAAAGCGCTCTCATGCAAAACCCTAGTCCATCGCAGCTAAGGCAATAACACAAAGCGTGAATAACAACCGACCAAGACTTAGCCTTGCAGTAGTTGCAGCAGAATTTAGGCTACACAGTAAACGTTCTCTCTCTCTCTCTCTCTCTCTCTCTCTCTCTCTCTCTCTCTCCATCCAATAATGATGCAGTGTGTCTTCTTCTCACGCAGACATTGCCAGCAGACGACTTCTAACGCACACAGTGACTTGTAGGGCCAGACCATACGGAAATAGGCCTAATACACGCTAACGATCATTTTGATTGGTTTAGAAATACATATTCATTAGCTCACTGAAACCATTCTCAAAAGTACTGAAGATACAGTGTGTTGAAAGTGAAAGTACATATGTACCGAAACTGTTTTCTCTCTCTCTCTCTCTCTCTCTCTCTCTCTCTCTCTCTGCACATTCTATGTTCTTTGAACCTAAATGAGCATGGCATGCTATGCCTATAGCAGCTGCCACAGATTCTTTAACGAGATATAAGAGGGTGAAGAAAAACGGAAACATGTCTGTCGCTCTGCGACATTTTGTTCCCGGGGCATAATTTATGTACCAATGTATTTGCACTCTAAGTATTACACCCTCACACGAAATTTTTAGGGACTCTATCTAATAGTACAGTGGAACCTCCCTTTTAAGACCTCCCATTATAAGACTCCCTCCCATATAAGACCTACTTCTCTGAGACACTGCCCTTCTTTGTAAGTATTAAAATTACCTCCCTTATAAGACCTCATTTTGGATGATTTCTAAAGGTCTTATAAGTGAGGTTCCATGTACACGATACAGCTCAGACAAAAAATATATATTACAAAGAAGGAAACTTCGGTGTTCAAGGTCACACTTCCAGGTCAAGGTCAGCACGCCAACAATTTATGCTCGGGTGTCTTCTACTCTAGGGAATACACAACCACATTTCTGACAAGTAAAAATGTAAAAAATATGGATTAAACCCAATTTTAGACCCCTACCACTTTCAAGCCCTACTGATCTCCTTGACCTTGATCGGCATGCCATCATCAGAATCGCCATAAGCCAATGCACCTATATGCCAAGTTTGAAGACTCTAAGTCCAATGGTGTAGAAGTTATGGCCCTTTAAAGATTTTCGATTTTCACGGTCATACACCAAGGTGAAGGTCATGACGGTAATAATTTATGCGCGGATGCCTTCCTCTCTTGGTGACACGCCACCACACAAAATGTGAAGCGATTCTGTCACACGGTTCAGGAGATATTCTTGGGACCGACAGAAAAACAAACAAGTAACAGACGCCAGCTATCGCAATGTCCGTCTCCCTCGGTGATGGACATTTATTGATGATGATGGACATTAAAACAATGATGATGACAATTTGTACATGGTGGAACACAATTGTCCATGTGCGTTTGTACAATGCCAATGGACAATAAAGAAACGTATGACTTATGATGATGACAACGATGATAAAGACAATTATCTCACCTCTAGTCCCCACACACATCCGCTGTGAAAGAGAAAGGACCATGCCTTGCCCACTCTTTTCACATGGAGGATGTCCCACACATACAGACTGTGGTCATTGTAGATACAGGCCACCTGAAACATCACATCACATGGAGGATGTCCCACACATACAGACTGTGGTCATTGTAGATACAGGCCACCTGAAACATCACATCACATGGAGGACGTCCCACACATACAGACTGTGGTCATTGTAGATACAGGCCACCTGAAACATCACATCACATGGAGGATGTCCCACACATACAGACTGTGGTCATTGTAGATACAGGCCACCTGAAACATCACATCACATGGAGGATGTCCCACACATACAGACTGTGGTCATTGTAGATACAGGCCACCTGAAACATCACACCACATGGAGGATGTCCCACACATACAGACTGTGGTCATTGTAGATACAGGCCACCTGAAACATCACATCACATGGAGGATGTCCCACACATACAGACTGTGGTCATTGTAGATACAGGCCACCTGAAACATCACATCACATGGAGGACGTCCCACACATACAGACTGTGGTCATTGTAGATACAGGCCACCTGAAACATCACATCACATGGAGGATGTCCCACACATACAGACTGTGGTCATTGTAGATACAGGCCACCTGAAACATCACATCACATGGAGGATGTCCCACACATACAGACTGTGGTCATTGTAGATACAGGCCACCTGAAACATCACATCACATGGAGGACGTCCCACACATACAGACTGTGGTCATTGTAGATACAGGCCACCTGAAACATCACATCACATGGAGGATGTCCCACACATACAGACTGTGGTCATTGTAGATACAGGCCACCTGAAACATCACATCACATGGAGGATGTCCCACACATACAGACTGTGGTCATTGTAGATACAGGCCACCTGAAACATCACATCACATGGAGGACGTCCCACACATACAGACTGTGGTCATTGTAGATACAGGCCACCTGAAACATCACATCACATGGAGGATGTCCCACACATACAGACTGTGGTCATTGTAGATACAGGCCACCTGAAACATCACATCACATGGAGGATGTCCCACACATACAGACTGTGGTCATTGTAGATACAGGCCACCTGAAACATCACATCACATGGAGGATGTCCCACACATACAGACTGTGGTCAGTAGATACAGGCCACCTGAAACATCACACCACATGGAGGACGTCCCACACATACAGACTGTGGTCATTGTAGATACAGGCCACCTGAAACATCACATCACATGGAGGATGTCCCACACATACAGACTGTGGTCATTGTAGATACAGGCCACCTGAAACATCACATCACATGGAGGACGTCCCACACATACAGACTGTGGTCATTGTAGATACAGGCCACCTGAAACATCACACCACATGGAGGATGTCCCACACATACAGACTGTGGTCATTGTAGATACAGACTGAAACATCACATCACATGGAGGATGTCCCACACATACAGACTGTGGTCATTGTAGATACAGGCCACCTGAAATATCACATCACATGGTTTACATAGTAAAAGCTGACTCAGTCGAAAGAAAGTTAAGTTGTAAACTCTGTCAACTACCTGTGGCCGTGTGCCATCTTCACACTATCAGCAAGCATTGGCTGTTTTCCCACAACTGAAGGAGTGAGTTCCAAAAAAAGGTGCAGTTGCCAATTCCTTTCAACCAGTTGTAACAATTTCACTTGACAAAATTTTGCATTTGTGATTTGTGCTCTCTGTCCAAAGAAGGAAAAACTTGAAAGGTCACAAGCGGTATCATGCGACTGGGTTGAATAGTCTTAGGCAGCTTTTAGATGAGCATGGCCTTTTGGAAAGTCCCTTGGTTTATAATAATAATAATAATAATTCATA
This sequence comes from Phymorhynchus buccinoides, assembly GCA_017654935.2. Taxonomy (NCBI): domain Eukaryota; kingdom Metazoa; phylum Mollusca; class Gastropoda; order Neogastropoda; family Raphitomidae; genus Phymorhynchus; species Phymorhynchus buccinoides. Next base: position 67,023,564 of record CM065684.1, on the reverse strand, counting down.
ACATTTATATGGCGCAGTATCCTGACAACAGCTCAAAGCGCCTTACAAATACAACGCATATACAAAACACACATGAACATGATAATACAGGCACGTAATACTACTATTTAAATACACAATAGAACACCAGGACATACAGATCAGATAAGATACATATAAATATACACATGCACAATAAGAGATAATAACACCACATATCTATATCATCCTTTGGAAAGTCCCTTGGTTTATATCTATATCATCCTTTGGAAAGTCCCTTGGTTTATATCTATATCATCTTTTGGAAAGTCCCTTGGTTTATATCTATATCATCTATTGGAAAGTCCCTTGGTTTATATCTATATCATCTATTGGAAAGTCCCTTGGTTTATATCTATATCATCTTTTGGAAAGTCCCTTGGTTTATATCTATATCATCTATTGGAAAGTCCCTTGGTTTATATCTATATCATCTATTGGAAAGTCCCTTGGTTTATATCTATATCATCTATTGGAAAGTCCCTTGGTTTATATCTATATCATCTTTTGGAAAGTCCCTTGGTTTATATCTATATCATCTATTGGAAAGTCCCTTGGTTTATATCTATATCATCTATTGGAAAGTCCCTTGGTTTATATCTATATCATCTATTGGAAAGTCCCTTGGTTTATATCTATATCATCTATTGGAAAGTCCCTTGGTTTATATCTATATCATCTATTGGAAAGTCCCTTGGTTTATATCTATATCATCTATTGGAAAGTCCCTTGGTTTATATCTATATCATCTATTGGAAAGTCCCTTGGTTTATATCTATATCATCTATTGGAAAGTCCCTTGGTTTATATCTATATCATCTATTGGAAAGTCCCTTGGTTTATATCTATATCATCTATTGGAAAGTCCCTTGGTTTATATCTATATCATCTTTTGGAAAGTCCCTTGGTTTATATCTATATCATCTTTTGGAAAGTCCCTTGGTTTATATCTATATCATCTATTGGAAAGTCCCTTGGTTTATATCTATATCATCTATTGGAAAGTCCCTTGGTTTATATCTATATCATCTATTGGAAAGTCCCTTGGTTTATATCTATATCATCTATTGGAAAGTCCCTTGGTTTATATCTATATCATCTATTGGAAAGTCCCTTGGTTTATATCTATATCATCTATTGGAAAGTCCCTTGGTTCATATCTATATCATCTATTGGAAAGTCCCTTGGTTTATATCTATATCATCTATTGGAAAGTCCCTTGGTTTATATCTATATCTATTGGAAAGTCCCTTGGTTTATATCTAAATCATCTATTGGAAAGTCCCTTGGTTCATATTTATATCATCTATTGGAAAGTCCCTTGGTTTATATCTATATCATCTATTGGAAAGTCCCTTGGTTTATATCTATAACATCTATTGACACACACTATCACAGTGGATAACACCTAAAACACTGTTAGGCCTCCAAACATCACAGATTATCTGAAGCTTGTTTGGTCAATCTCTTTTTGAACACATTCTCTCCCTCATGTTCAATAATGCCTTAGACAATTGTCATATGGGCACACAAATCTGACATGAAATCTAAAAGAAAAAAATCAAATACTGCAACATGTGTTTTCAATTTCCACTTTGTTTATTGTGTCCTCGTACATTCCAGGATAATTTTCTTGTGGAAACGTCACACACATACACAATAAACTAAACAAATGATTAAACAACGACAGATACATGCATGCATTAAAACTATTTGCTTACAAAGTGTACCAAACTCCTCATCCGTTCTCTCACATCTAAAAATGTCCCATACACCCAGACCTGCCACATTTTATAAATGAAAAAGAGGGGTGGGGGTCTGGGGGCCGGTGTAGGCCCCCAGTGGGGTACAGGGGCAACGCCCCGTTGGGGGTCAGGGGGCAATGGCCCCTGAAGCTGAAGACTTCGTCGTCTATCGCTTGGAACGCCGCCATTTTGATGAAAAAAGATTGTCCAAAACAATCGTCAAGAAAATCGATCAAAATTAGCCTTCAATCGACCTTCATTGCAAATGGCGGCCATTGCAACAGGAAGTTGAACGCTTTCCAGATGTCGTTAGGAACTTCCTCTCTGCACTGGAGAGCTCTCACTTCCTTAGCAATATGACTAACAACTGACGTTGCTTGACGGCTCTCAAAATATCGGAGTTTCGGCTATCGCGATCAGAGAGCGGGTTGAAGCCCAAAAAATCGGAGTTTACCCGCCGAAATCGGGGTGAACGGCAGGTCTGTACACCCCTCCCACTGAGTTGGAACATTGTAGACCCTACCAGAACCATCAAACCACCGCTCCCCCACTCTCTATTCCTCCCCCCCTTCTCTCTCATTCTCCTCCACCCTCTCTCTCCCCCCAGAAAAAAACATGCCCCCTCTCTTTTGGACTGAGTATATAAAAAATATCTGACACGTCCCCCAATGATGTTATGAAAACTGTACCTTTTTATGTTCATCATCCACAGTGATGGCGATGACGTCAGGGTATTTGGCGTCAGTCTTGGTGCAGATCAGATCACTGCACATAAAACAGGAAGGTCAGAACAAACAGTGATGGCGATGACGTCAGTCTTGGTGCAGATCAGATCACTGCACATAAAACAGGAAGGTCAGAACAAACAGTGATGGCGATGACGTCAGTCTTGGTGCAGATCAGATCACTGCACATAAAACAGGAAGGTCAGAACAAACAGTGATGGCGATGACGTCAGTCTTGGTGCAGATCAGATCACTGCACATAAAACAGGAAGGTCAGAACAAACAGTGATGGCGATGACGTCAGTCTTGGTGCAGATCAGATCACTGCACATAAAACAGGAAGGTCAGAACAAACAGTGATGGCGATGACGTCAGTCTTGGTGCAGATCAGATCACTGCACATAAAACAGGAAGGTCAGAACAAACAGTGATGGCGATGACGTCAGTCTTGGTGCAGATCAGATCACTGCACGTAAAATAGGAAGGTCAGAACAAACAGTGATGGCGATGACGTCAGTCTTGGTGCAGATCAGATCACTGCACGTAAAATAGGAAGGTCAGAACAAACAGTGATGGCGATGACGTCAGTCTTGGTGCAGATCAGATCACTGCACGTAAAATAGGAAGGTCAGAACAAACAGTGATGGCGATGACGTCAGTCTTGGTGCAGATCAGATCACTGCACGTAAAATAGGAAGGTCAGAACAAACAGTGATGGCGATGACGTCAGTCTTGGTGCAGATCAGATCACTGCACGTAAAATAGGAAGGTCAGAACAAACAGTGATGGCGATGACGTCAGTCTTGGTGCAGATCAGATCACTGCACGTAAAATAGGAAGGTCAGAACAAACAGTGATGGCGATGACGTCAGTCTTGGTGCAGATCAGATCACTGCACGTAAAATAGGAAGGTCAGAACAAACAGGCTGAACACTATGTTATGGCCAGATTATCCCCAGAACAGTAAGATGCTGTTAGATACCATTTAAAATCCAATGACACATGGAAGATATTTTCTTGTGCAGCAAAAAACACACAATTAAAATCCAATGACACATGACACATGAAAGATTATATTTCCCAGTGCAGCACAGATACCATTTAAAATCCAATGACACATGGAAGATGATATTTTCCAGTGCAGCAAACAGATACAATTTAAAATCCAATGACACATGGAAGATGATATTTTCCAGAGCAGCACAGATACAATTTAAAATCCAATGACACATGGAAGATGATATTTTCCACTGCAGCACAGATACAATTTAAAATCCAATGACACATGAAAGATGATATTTTCCAGTGCAGCAAACAGATACCATTTAAAATCCAATGACACATGGAAGATGATATTTTCCAGTGCAGCACAGATACAATTTAAAATCCAATGACACATGGAAGATGATATTTTCCACTGCA
>CM065684.1:67002154-67014654 GCA_017654935.2 Phymorhynchus buccinoides | reverse complement strand
AAGTAAAAGAAGCAACTACCTAACAGACTGTTGATGGTGTGCTGGCATCCTTACTTCGAGTCCTTACTCAAATTATTTGTTTTATACATAATTACTTACACACACACACACACACATACACGTGTGCACTCACATGCGCATGTACACCTACAACTACAGAGAGAGAGAGAGAGAGAGAGAGAGAGAGAGAGAGAGAGAGAGAGAGAGAGAGAGAGATAGAGAGAGAGAGAGAGAGAGAGAGAGAGAGAGAGAGAGAGAGAGAGAGTGAGAAAGACATTGGGAGAAAAAGTGAGAAAGAGAAAGATTTCTTTCTTAGGCTCAGATATATATATACGTTTATATATATATATAGCAGAACAAAAAAAGAATGAAAACTAACAAGAAAGAATGTAGACTATTCCCAATATTTCGGCTTTTGGCCTTGGACGCGGGACAGACAGTAGAACAAACTTGATCGTAACAAATACAACACGTAACTTTTCTTGACGTCATTGTTGTGACCCACATTCTGTGTGTATAATTAGATTGTGTTGCAGTGTGTGTGTGTGTGTGTGTGTGTGTGTGTGTTTGTGATAATTCGTTTGGACTATTGAGTCCACATAATTTATAAAAATAAAAAAAAGAATAAAATAAAAAAATCTCTCTCTCTCTCTCTCTCTCTCTCTCTCTCTCACTCTCTCATATCCATGTCCGCTCTGTCCATCTTTGTAGTTATCACTTCCAAACTATGTAGAACTAACGCCAGATGTTGTAAGACCCTTTAGTTAAGAGAGTGGGCATGTATCATGGGTAAAGCATCTTCATTATAAACAAATTCAGCATCTCCACTATGATAATGCCAAGAGAGTGGGTGTGTAACCTGGGCCAAGCGTCTCCACTATAAACAAATAAAGCATCTCCCCGAGGAACAGGTCAAGAGAGTGGATCCTGGGTAAAGCATCTCCACTATAAACAAATAACACAGCTCGATGGAGAAATAACTGCCCTCTCAGACAATTCATTAGAGAGAGTTCAGACCCAGCGGAGCCATGGTCTTCAGCTTGTCCATCCAGAACTTTTCACGACGGAGTCTGGACTCCTTGCTCTGGACGAAGACCTGTTCGAGGATGATGCATCTGACATTCTCACAGGAATGTCCGGCCAAGTTGAAGTGCTCTGCCACCAGAGTCCCAGTGTTGTGCCTGATATGGGACCGGTGTAGAGTGAACCTCACGCTAACCGAGTTCTTTGTCTCTCCAACATACTGGGCGTTTCTACATAGTTCGCAGAACAGTAGGTAGATGACGTTTGTCGATCCACAGCATAGGTTCTGCCTGATGGTGAACCTCTCCCCCGTCCTGTCACTGGAGAACCCCGTGGTTTCCATATATATATATAGGAGAGAGTGTTTTGGATAAGAGAATTTGAAGAAGGATGGGTCATCAACTGTAGTGGGAAGACTAACAATGAATGGTGAAAGATTAGAGAGGGGAGTGAAGGTTGACAAATCAACCTTGAAGTCGAACGACTTGAGAAAGTGAGGTTGTGCAAACCTGAACTACCTACTGTGCACTGGGTGGCCCCTATCTAGAGGTTGTGCAAACCTGAACTACCTACTGTGCACTGGGTGGCCCCTATCTAGAGGTTGTGCAAACCTGAACTACCTACTGTGCACTGGGTGGCCCCTATCTAGAGGTTGTGCAAACCTGAACTACCTACTGTGCACTGGGTGGCCCCTATCTAGAGGTTGTGCAAACCTGAACTACCTACTGTGCACTGGGTGGCCCCTATCTAGAGGTTGTGCAAACCTGAACTACCTACTGTGCACTGGGTGGCCCCTATCTAGAGGTTGTGCAAACCTGAACTACCTACTGTGCACTGGGTGGCCCCTATCTAGAGGTTGTGCAAACCTGAACTACCTACTGTGCACTGGGTGGCCCCTATCTAGAGGTTGTGCAAACCTGAACTACCTACTGTGCACTGGGTGGCCCCTATCTAGAGGTTGTGCAAACCTGAACTACCTACTGTGCACTGGGTGGCCCCTATCTAGAGGTTGTGCAAACCTGAACTACCTACTGTGCACTGGGTGGCCCCTATCTAGAGGTTGTGCAAACCTGAACTACCTACTGTGCACTGGGTGGCCCCGATCTCCAAGTTAAAAACACCCACCTTGACTTTTTGTTAACATTCCGACACTCCTTCTATTCTAGTGAACAAAGTGAAAAGTAAGGAGACCAGAGATTGACAGCGCATTATGCATGCTGGAGAGCAAAGTGAAAAGTAAAGAGACCAGAGATTGACAGCGCATTATGCATGCTGGAGAACAAAGTGAAAAGTAAACCTGAGACCAGAGATTGACAGCGCATTATGCATGCTGGAGAACAAAGTGAAAAGTAAAGAGACCAGAGATTGACAGCGCATTATGCATGCTGGAGAACAAAGTGAAAAGTAAAGAGACCAGAGATTGACAGCGCATTATGCATGCTGGAGAACAAAGTGAAAAGTAAAGAGACCAGAGATTGACAGCGCATTATGCATGCTGGAGAACAAAGTGAAAAGTAAGGAGACCAGAGATTGACAGCGCATTATGCATGCTGGAGAACAAAGTGAAAAGTAAGGAGACCAGAGATTGACAGCGCATTATGCATGCTGGAGAACAAAGTGAAAAGTAAAGAGACCAGAGATTGACAGCGCATTATGCATGCTGGAGAACAAAGTGAAAAGTAAAGAGACCAGAGATTGACAGCGCATTATGCATGCTGGAGAACAAAGTGAAAAGTAAAGAGACCAGAGATTGACAGCGCATTATGCATGCTGGAGAACAAAGTGAAAAGTAAAGAGACCAGAGATTGACAGCGCATTATGCATGCTGGAGAACAAAGTGAAAAGTAAGGAGACCAGAGATTGACAGCGCATTATGCATGCTGGAGAACAAAGTGAAAAGTAAAGAGACCAGAGATTGACAGCGCATTATGCATGCTGGAGAACAAAGTGAAAAGTAAGGAGACCAGAGATTGACAGCGCATTATGCATGCTGGAGAACAAAGTGAAAAGTAAGGAGACCAGAGATTGACAGCGCATTATGCATGCTGGAGAACAAAGTGAAAAGTAAAGAGACCAGAGATTGACAGCGCATTATGCATGCTGGAGAACAAAGTGAAAAGTAAAGAGACCAGAGATTGACAGCGCATTATGCATGCTGGAGAACAAAGTGAAAAGTAAAGAGACCAGAGATTGACAGCGCATTATGCATGCTGGAGAACAAAGTGAAAAGTAAAGAGACCAGAGATTGACAGCGCATTATGCATGCTGGAGAACAAAGTGAAAAGTAAGGAGACCAGAGATTGACAGCGCATTATGCATGCTGGAGAACAAAGTGAAAAGTAAGGAGACCAGAGATTGACAGCGCATTATGCATGCTGGAGAACAAAGTGAAAAGTAAAGAGACCAGAGATTGACAGCGCATTATGCATGCTGGAGAACAAAGTGAAAAGTAAGGAGACCAGAGATTGACAGCGCATTATGCATGCTGGAGAACAAAGTGAAAAGTAAAGAGACCAGAGATTGACAGCGCATTATGCATGCTGGAGAACAAAGTGAAAAGTAAAGAGACCAGAGATTGACAGCGCATTATGCATGCTGGAGAACAAAGTGAAAAGTAAAGAGACCAGAGATTGACAGCGCATTATGCATGCTGGAGAACAAAGTGAAAAGTAAAGAGACCAGAGATTGACAGCGCATTATGCATGCTGGAGAACAAAGTGAAAAGTAAAGAGACCAGAGATTGACAGCGCATTATGCATGCTGGAGAACAAAGTGAAAAGTAAAGAGACCAGAGATTGACAGCGCATTATGCATGCTGGAGAACAAAGTGAAAAGTAAAGAGACCAGAGATTGACAGCGCATTATGCATGCTGGAGAACAAAGTGAAAAGTAAAGAGACCAGAGATTGACAGCGCATTATGCATGCTGGAGAACAAAGTGAAAAGTAAGGAGACCAGAGATTGACAGCGCATTATGCATGCTGGAGAACAAAGTGAAAAGTAAGGAGACCAGAGATTGACAGCGCATTATGCATGCTGGAGAACAAAGTGAAAAGTAAAGAGACCAGAGATTGACAGCGCATTATGCATGCTGGAGACCAAAGTGAAAAGTAAAGAGACCAGAGATTGACAGCGCATTATGCATGCTGGAGAACAAAGTGAAAAGTAAGGAGAGATTGACAGCCATTATGTGCTGGAGAACAAAGTTAAAGAGACCAGAGATTGACAGCGCATTATGCATGCTGGAGAACAAAGTGAAAAGTAAGGAGACCAGAGATTGACCCTTGTGTCTAGAACATTCCTTGACAGCGCATTATGCATGCTGGAGAACTGAAAAGTAAGGAGACCAGAGATTGACCGCATTATGCATGCTGGAGAACAAAGTTAAGGAGACCAGAGATTGACAGCGCATTATGCATGCTGGAGAACAAAGTGAAAAGTAAACAGACCAGAGATTGACAGCGCATTATGCATGCTGGAGAGCAAAGTGAAAAGTAAAAGTAGACCAGAGATTGACAGCGCATTATGCATGCTGGAGAACAAAGTGAAAAGTAAAGAGACCAGAGATTGACAGCGCATTATGCATGCTGGAGAACAAAGTGAAAAGTAAGGAGACCAGAGATTGACAGCGCATTATGCATGCTGGAGAACAAAGTGAAAAGTAAGGAGACCAGAGATTGACAGCGCATTATGCATGCTGGAGAACAAAGTGAAAAGTAAAGAGACCAGAGATTGACAGCGCATTATGCATGCTGGAGAACAAAGTGAAAAGTATTGACAGCGCATTATGCATGCTGGAGAACAAAGTGAAAAGTAACAGACCAGAGATTGACAGCGCATTATGCATGCTGGAGAACGAAAGTGAAAAGTAAAGAGACCAGAGATTGACAGCGCATTATGCATGCTGGAGAACAAAGTGAAAAGTAAAGAGACCAGAGATTGACAGCGCATTATGCATGCTGGAGAACAAAGTGAAAAGTAAAGAGACCAGAGATTGACAGCGCATTATGCATGCTGGAGAACAAAGTGAAAAGTAAAGAGACCAGAGATTGACAGCGCATTATGCATGCTGGAGAACAAAGTGAAAAGTAAAGAGACCAGAGATTGACAGCGCATTATGCATGCTGGAGAACAAAGTGAAAAGTAAAGAGACCAGAGATTGACAGCGCATTATGCATGCTGGAGAACAAAGTGAAAAGTAAAGAGACCAGAGATTGACAGCGCATTATGCATGCTGGAGAACAAAGTGAAAAGTAAGGAGACCAGAGATTGACAGCGCATTATGCATGCTGGAGAGCAAAGTGAAAAGTAAAGAGACCAGAGATTGACAGCGCATTATGCATGCTGGAGAACAAAGTGAAAAGTAAGGAGACCAGAGATTGACAGCGCATTATGCATGCTGGAGAACAAAGTGAAAAGTAAGGAGACCAGAGATTGACAGCGCATTATGCATGCTGGAGAGCAAAGTGAAAAGTAAAGAGACCAGAGATTGACAGCGCATTATGCATGCTGGAGAACAAAGTGAAAAGTAAGGAGACCAGAGATTGACAGCGCATTATGCATGCTGGAGAACAAAGTGAAAAGTAAGGAGACCAGAGATTGACAGCGCATTATGCATGCTGGAGAACAAAGTGAAAAGTAAAGAGACCAGAGATTGACAGCGCATTATGCATGCTGGAGAACAAAGTGAAAAGTAAGGAGACCAGAGATTGACAGCGCATTATGCATGCTGGAGAACAAAGTGAAAAGTAAAGAGACCAGAGATTGACAGCGCATTATGCATGCTGGAGAACAAAGTGAAAAGTAAAGAGACCAGAGATTGACAGCGCATTATGCATGCTGGAGAACAAAGTGAAAAGTAAGGAGACCAGAGATTGACAGCGCATTATGCATGCTGGAGAGCAAAGTGAAAAGTAAAGAGACCAGAGATTGACAGCGCATTATGCATGCTGGAGAACAAAGTGAAAAGTAAAGAGACCAGAGATTGACAGCGCATTATGCATGCTGGAGAACAAAGTGAAAAGTAAGGAGACCAGAGATTGACAGCGCATTATGCATGCTGGAGAACAAAGTGAAAAGTAAAGAGACCAGAGATTGACAGCGCATTATGCATGCTGGAGAACAAAGTGAAAAGTAAGGAGACCAGAGATTGACAGCGCATTATGCATGCTGGAGAACAAAGTGAAAAGTAAAGAGACCAGAGATTGACAGCGCATTATGCATGCTGGAGAACAAAGTGAAAAGTAAAGAGACCAGAGATTGACAGCGCATTATGCATGCTGGAGAACAAAGTGAAAAGTAAGGAGACCAGAGATTGACAGCGCATTATGCATGCTGGAGAACAAAGTGAAAAGTAAAGAGACCAGAGATTGACAGCGCATTATGCATGCTGGAGAACAAAGTGAAAAGTAAGGAGACCAGAGATTGACAGCGCATTATGCATGCTGGAGAGCAAAGTGAAAAGTAAAGAGACCAGAGATTGACAGCGCATTATGCATGCTGGAGAACAAAGTGAAAAGTAAGGAGACCAGAGATTGACAGCGCATTATGCATGCTGGAGAACAAAGTGAAAAGTAAAGAGACCAGAGATTGACAGCGCATTATGCATGCTGGAGAACAAAGTGAAAAGTAAAGAGACCAGAGATTGACAGCGCATTATGCATGCTGGAGAGCAAAGTGAAAAGTAAAGAGACCAGAGATTGACAGCGCATTATGCATGCTGGAGAACAAAGTGAAAAGTAAAGAGACCAGAGATTGACAGCGCATTATGCATGCTGGAGAGCAAAGTGAAAAGTAAGGAGACCAGAGATTGACAGCGCATTATGCATGCTGGAGAACAAAGTGAAAAGTAAAGAGACCAGAGATTGACAGCGCATTATGCATGCTGGAGAACAAAGTGAAAAGTAAGGAGACCAGAGATTGACAGCGCATTATGCATGCTGGAGAACAAAGTGAAAAGTAAGGAGACCAGAGATTGACAGCGCATTATGCATGCTGGAGAACAAAGTGAAAAGTAAGGAGACCAGAGATTGACAGCGCATTATGCATGCTGGAGAACAAAGTGAAAAGTAAGGAGACCAGAGATTGACAGCGCATTATGCATGCTGGAGAACAAAGTGAAAAGTAAGGAGACCAGAGATTGACAGCGCATTATGCATGCTGGAGAACAAAGTGAAAAGTAAAGAGACCAGAGATTGACAGCGCATTATGCATGCTGGAGAACAAAGTGAAAAGTGAGACCAAGATTGACAGCGCATTATGCATGCTGGAGACCAGAGTGAAAAGTGACAGCGCAGAGATTGACAGCGCATGCATGCTGGAGAACAAAGTGAAAAGTAAAGAGACCAGAGATTGACAGCGCATTATGCATGCTGGAGAACAAAGTGAAAAGTAAAGAACAAAGTGAAAAGTAAAGAGACCAGAGATTGACAGCGCATTATGCATGCTGGAGAACAAAGTGAAAAGTAAAGAGACCAGAGATTGACAGCGCATTATGCATGCTGGAGAACAAAGTGAAAAGTAAAGAGACCAGAGATTGACAGCGCATTATGCATGCTGGAGAACAAAGTGAAAAGTAAAGAGACCAGAGATTGACAGCGCATTATGCATGCTGGAGAACAAAGTGAAAAGTAAAGAGACCAGAGATTGACAGCGCATTATGCATGCTGGAGAACAAAGTGAAAAGTAAAGAGACCAGAGATTGACAGCGCATTATGCATGCTGGAGAACAAAGTGAAAAGTAAAGAGACCAGAGATTGACAGCGCATTATGCATGCTGGAGAACAAAGTGAAAAGTAAAGAGACCAGAGATTGACAGCGCATTATGCATGCTGGAGAACAAAGTGAAAAGTAAGGAGACCAGAGATTGACAGCGCATTATGCATGCTGGAGAACAAAGTGAAAAGTAAAGAGACCAGAGATTGACAGCGCATTATGCATGCTGGAGAACAAAGTGAAAAGTAAAGAGACCAGAGATTGACAGCGCATTATGCATGCTGGAGAACAAAGTGAAAAGTAAGGAGACCAGAGATTGACAGCGCATTATGCATGCTGGAGAACAAAGTGAAAAGTAAAGAGACCAGAGATTGACAGCGCATTATGCATGCTGGAGAACAAAGTGAAAAGTAAAGAGACCAGAGATTGACAGCGCATTATGCATGCTGGAGAACAAAGTGAAAAGTAAGGAGACCAGAGATTGACAGCGCATTATGCATGCTGGAGAACAAATACAAAAGGCAAATTTCTTGCGCTAAATTGAACAAATTGCTATACTAAATTTAAATTATGTTCGGTTGATTCACAACCTCATCCCCTAACCCTTGTGTCTACCCATTCCTCCCCTTCTCCCTCTTTGAGTCTTACAATACACATGCCCTTGTGTCTACCCATTCCTTCCCTTCTCCCTCTTTGAGTCTTACAATACACAGGCCCTTGTGTCTACCCATTCCTTCCCTTCTCCCTCTTTGAGTCTTACAATACACATGCCCTTGTGTCTACCCATTCCTTCCCTTCTCCCTCTTTGAGTCTTACAATACACATGCCCTTGTGTCTACCCATTCCTCCCCTTCTCCCTCTTTGAGTCTTACAATACACATGCCCTTGTGTCTACCCATTCCTTCCCTTCTCCCTCTTTGAGTCTTACAATACACATGCCCTTGTGTCTACCCATTCCTTCCCTTCTCCCTCTTTGAGTCTTACAATACACATGCCCTTGTGTCTACCCATTCCTTCCCTTCTCCCTCTTTGAGTCTTACAATACACATGCCCTTGTGTCATAAGATATTCATATACACATGGATACCAAAAAAGCTAAGAACACACACACACTCTGTCTCTCTCATCCTGGGAGTGTGAAAACAGTCCACCAGTGAGGATGTGTGGTCTACGCCTCATGAATATTCATCTCATTGTCTTTCTCTTTCTTCTTCTTCCTTATTCTATTTCAGGGCAAGGGACAGACAGACAAACAGAGAGAAGTCTGAAGATTTTTTTTATTGATTAGGCCTCTCTGCCCGCATCAATATTTTTTAATCAACATAAATAAAAGATTGCAATTGTTCATAATTGTTGGAAGATGGCCATCTGGATTCAACCATGTTGGATTCAAGCATAACTGCATAAGTAAATGAAGCTATAAAAAACAGACACTTTGACTGTTTAATGTCATTAACAAAATGTTAAAAGACAAACACAGAGAGAGAGAGAGAGAGAGAGAGAGAGAGAGAGAGAGAGAGAGAGAGAGAGAGAGAGAGAGAGAGAGAGAGAGGCAGAGAGAGAGAGAGAGAGAGAGAGAGAGAGAGAGAGAGAGAGAGACAGAGAGAGAGAGAGAGAGAGAGAGTCAGGCAGACAGACAGACAAGAGTATGCACATGAAAAAGTGTGTGAATATGCATTTAAGAATGCACGTGTCTATGTGGGTCTGTTTATATTTATGTGAAAAGCACACTCATTATGAAATAACCTCACGTGTCATGATTAGCATTTACAATAAAGAAAGCCTCTGTAACGCATTCTTTTCTTCTAACTCCCTCTCTTCATTGCATAACTTATACCACTTAGCACATAAAGGCTTAGACCCAGATTATTAATCCGCTTAAGTCACGACCCTCAACACAGATTTACAAACTTGGGATAATGCCAGTCAATATGTATGTAAATTGCAATCTAACGTGAGCGAGAGTGGCTGTATTTTAATTTATATGTATAATGTTGATCACAAGATGGTGTCTCTCTTTCTCTTCTCTCTGTCTGTCTCTCTCTGGTGCGTGTGTGTGTGTGTGTGTGTGTGTGTGTGTGTGTGTGTGTGTGTGTGTGTGTGTGTTGTGCATATGTATGTGAGAGAGGGGAGAAATGGGGGAGGGAGGAGAAAGGGGTGAAGAGAGAGAGAGAGAGAGAGAGAGAGAGAGAGAGAGAGAGAGAGAGAGAGAGAGAGAGAGAGAGAGAGAGAGAGAGAGAGAGAGAGAGAGAGAGAGAGAGAGAGAGAGAGAGAGAGAGAGACAGAGAGAGAACAGAGAGAGAGAGAGTGTAGAGAGAGAGCAGATGTGCAGAGAAAGAGAGTGTAGATACAGAGCAGATGTGCAGAGAAAGAGAGTGTAGATACAGAGCAGATGTGCAGAGAAAGAGAGTGTAGATACAGAGCAGATGTGCAGAGAAAGAGAGTGTAGATACAGAGCAGATGTGCAGAGAAAGAGAGTGTAAATACAGAGCAGATGTGCAGAGAAAGAGAGTGTAGATACAGAGCAGATGTGCAGAGAAAGAGAGTGTAGATACAGAGCAGATGTGCAGAGAAAGAGAGTGTAAATACAGAGCAGATGTGCAGAGAAAGAGAGTGTAGATACAGAGCAGATGTGCAGAGAAAGAGAGTGTAGATACAGAGCAGATGTGCAGAGAAAGAGAGTGTAGATACAGAGCAGATGTGCAAAGAAAGAGAGTGTAGATACAGAGCAGATGTGCAGAGAAAGAGAGTGTAGATACAGAGCAGATGTGCAGAGAAAGAGAGACTGAAAGACAGCAGACAGACAAGCAGACAAAGGACAACAAAAGAGAGTCAGACCAATAAATAGGTAAACAAACAAAAGCCAAACAAACACAGAGACAGACAGCATCCCTAACAACAGCCTGTGTGGAGCCACAGCATCCAGAGAAAGACAATGCTGAGCCCTCACAGCTATATAAATGAGCCAACCTGCAATCTCATCATCTCCCCCCCTCTCCCATTTCCACCTACACCCTCCCCCCCTTCTCCTACCTACCTGACCTCCCAAGACTTACCTCTTCTTTTATTGGAGAGTCTTCCTGATATCATCTCCCCCCCCCCCCCCCCCCCCAGCATAGCACCCCATCACCATCCCCTCAACAATGCTTTTCATTAGACATCTTTCTCACCTTGTAGATTTCCCCCCATCTGTCTTTTCTTTCTTTTTCAAACGATAAAACCCTATTTTTTTGTTTGTTGTTCAAGTCAAGCATAGCATAATATTGTGATTGTGATTGTGATTGTGTGTGTGTGTGTGTGTGTGTGTGTGTGTGTGTGTGTGTGTGCGCGTGCGTGTGCGCGTGCGTGTGCGTGTACGTGCGTGTGTGTGTGTGGGTGCGTGTGCGCATGTGTATGTCTGCATGTGCGTGATAGGGGATGGGTGTTAAACATAGGTCAGGTAATATGTGAGGGCAAGCTTTCACTCCTTGACCTCTTTTTCTTTTTGTTCTCCCCCCCCCCCCCCCCCCCCCCCTATAATTCAAGGACATTCTGCACTAGCCTCCACCTCTTTACAACCTCTTGTTCTTTGGGGTTTACAGAGGCCAGAAGCAGCTAATGATTAGCATGGACCCTTGAATAGAAAGACAAAGCCAGAAAGAAAGAAGGAGCCTTGTTAACAAATTTGTTTGAATTGTGCGGGACAGGCAGCTGGTAATGAAGGGGGCTGGGTAGTGTGTGCAAAGGACAGGGTGAGACAGGGGAGAAAGAAGGGGAGGCTTAGAGGGGAGCCTTGTTAACTAATCATCATCATCATATAGTAAAAAGCCAACTGTCCGTCCGTGTGTGTGTGTGTGTGTGTGAAACACAAAACGGGCCTTATAACTCCGCCGTTTTTCGACCGAATCGCTTCAAATTTGTTGTGAGCCCTAACGGGGCGATGGCAACGGCAACCGAGGCGGCCGTGTCATTTGCGCGGTTTCGCATTTGGCAGGAAGATGACCGGCACCGGGGACTATCCGTGTGCCAAACCGGAAGCGAATCGGTTCAGAAACGCGCGCTAGACGCCGCTTCACCTTCTCACGAATAACTCCGCCGTTTCTTAACCGAATCCCCTCAAATTTGCTGTCAGGCTTGCTATGACCCGGGCAAAGCATGGCAGGAAATTTGAACAGCATCCGTTCGTAAATGCGCGCGATATGCACCAATTTACAGTTTTGCTCACTAGGCGAAACGACATATGTCCAAACGTGCTGTTATTAAAGGGGGGGGGGGGACTGCTGTGGGCATGAGACCATGGTTCACACGTGCTGGGGTGACGAGTAGGTCAGCCAGCTGGTTATGGGTGGGCGGAGGGATGGTGTGGGGGGGGCAGTGGAGATTACAAGGGGATGACACTACACGTATCTGTATTATTAAAAAATCGGGACTTTACTGGTTTAGCACTGCCTCCGGGCATTGCCTCCAGTATTGTTCAATACTGCCATGGGGTTCAAACTGCCACAGGAATTAACTGCCACGGGGCGATTGCTAGTTTTCTATGAATTGTGCAGAATGGCTGGTAGGCAATGGATGGATGTGGTGTGTGAGTGCACCCTGCTGATTTAGGGCCAAGAGGTGATGAGCCCTGATACACTTGATGCTGGCAAGGAGTCTGAACAAGGCCACACACATGCACACACACACAGACCAACATGCACAGTGTATGCATGCACAAGAGACACTTGATGTTGGTGAGGAGTCCAACCAAGGCCACACACACAGCCCAACATGCACAGTATATGC
>CM065684.1:66964654-66997154 GCA_017654935.2 Phymorhynchus buccinoides | reverse complement strand
AACTAAAGGTATGTGAAGAACAGGGGCAGGGTCAGTAGGTTGTGTGTTAAAGGAAGACCAAACTAAACGTATATGAAGAACAGGGGCAGGGCCAGTAGGTTGTGTGCTAAAAGACCAAACTAAAGGTATGTGAAGAACAGGGGCAGGGCCAGTAGGTTGTGTGTTAAAGGAAGACCAAACTAAAGGTATATAAAGAACAGGGGCAGGCCCAGTAGGTTGTGTGTTAAAAGACCAAACTAAAGGTATGTGAAGAACAGGGGCAGGCCCAGTAGGTTGTGTGTTAAAGGAAGACCAAACTAAAGGTATATAAAGAACAGGGGCAGGGCCAGTAGGTTGTGTGATAAAGGAAGACCAAACTAAAGGTATGTGAAGAACAGGGGCAGGCCCAGTAGGTTGTGTGTTAAAAGACCAAACTAAAGGTATGTGAAGAACAGGGGCAGGCCCAGTAGGTTGTGTGTTAAAGGAAGACCAAACTAAAGGTATGTGAAGAACAGGGGCAGGGCCAGTAGGTTGTGTGTTAAAGGACCAAACTAAAGGTATGTGAAGAACAGGGGCAGGCCCAGTAGGTTGTGTGTTAAAGGAAGACCAAACTAAAGGTATGTGAAGAACAGGGGCAGGGCCAGTAGGTTGTGTAAAGGACCAAACTAAAGGTATGTGAAGAACAGGGGCAGGCCCAGTAGGTTGTGTGATAAAGGAAGACCAAACTAAAGGTATGTGAAGAACAGGGGCAGGGTCAGTAGGTTGTGTGTTAAAGGAAGACCAAACTAAAGGTATGTGAAGAACAGGGGCAGGGCCAGTAGGTTGTGTGTTAAAAGGTAAGACCAAACTAAAGGTATGTGAAGAACAGGGGCAGGCCCAGTAGGTTGTGTGCTAAAGGACCAAACTAAAGGTATGTGAAGAACAGGGGCAGGCCCAGTAGGTTGTGTGTTAAAAGACCAAACTAAAGGTATGTGAAGAACAGGGGCAGGCCCAGTAGGTTGTGTGTTAAAAGACCAAACTAAAGGTATGTGAAGAACAGGGGCAGGCCCAGTAGGTTGTGTGCTAAAAGACCAAACTAAAGGTATGTGAAGAACAGGGGCAGGGCCAGTAGGTTGTGTTACAGGACCAAACTAAAGGTATGTGAAGAACAGGGGCAGGGCCAGTAGGTTGTGTGTTAAAGGACCAAACTAAAGGTATGTGAAGAACAGGGGCAGGGCCAGTAGGTTGTGTGTTAAAAGACCAAACTAAAGGTATGTGAAGAACAGGGGCAGGCCCAGTAGGTTGTGTGCTAAAAGACCAAACTAAAGGTATGTGAAGAACAGGGGCAGGCCCAGTAGGTTGTGTGTTAAAAGACCAAACTAAAGGTATGTGAAGAACAGGGGCAGGGCCAGTAGGTTGTGTGCTAAAAAGTAAAAGCGCATGTCTGAAAAAGATACAGAATGGTTGATTAGGTACAGTGGGAACGGTTGATTAGGTACAGTGAGAACGGTTGATTAGGTACATTGGGAACGGTTGATTAGGTACAGTGAGAACGGTTGATTAGGTACATTGGGAACGGTTGATTAGGTACAGTGGGAACGGTTGATTAGGTACATTGGGAACGGTTGATTAGGTACAGTGGGAACGGTTGATTAGGTACAGTGGGAACGGTTGATTAGGTACAGTGGGAACGGTTGATTAGGTACAGTGGGAACGGTTGATTAGGTATAGTGAGAACGGTTGATTAGGTACAGTAGGAACGGTTGATTAGGTACAGTGGGAACGGTTGATTAGGTACAGTGAGAACGGTTGATTAGGTACAGTGGGAACGGTTGATTAGGTACAGTGGGAACGGTTGATTAGGTACATTGGGAACGGTTGATTAGGTACAGTGGGAACGGTTGATTAGGTACAGTGGGAACGGTTGATTAGGTACAGTGGGAACGGTTGATTAGGTACAGTGGGAACGGTTGATTAGGTACATGGGAACGGTTGATTAGGTACAGTGGGCTATTTTCATTTTTTTTACTAAAAAGGTAAAAATGAAAAAAAAAAAAAAATCATGAAGAGGGGGTGGGGGTGGGGGGAGAGTGAGAGAGAGAGAGAAAACTTGAAAACTTCAACTTTATTTTTCAAGGATAAAGATTTTAGGCAACGCCTAGTCTTCCAATCTGTCCTTGGTACATATACGAACATAGAATACAAACATGGCAAGGCATGATATTACACATACATAATTGAACATAAAGGTAGCAAAGCAGGTATTATGATAAAGAGAGAGAGAGAGAGAGAGAGAGAGAGAGAGAGATTAAGAGAGAGAGAGAGAGAGAGAGAGAGAGAGAGAGAGAGAGAGAGAGAGAGAGAGAGAGAGAGAGAGAGAGAGAGAGAGAGAGAGAGAGAGAGAGAGAGAGAGAGAGAGAGAGAGAGAGAGAGAGAGAGAGAGAGAGAGAGAGAGAGGAGAGAGAGAGGAGAGAAGAGAGAGAGAGAGAGAGAGAGAGAGAGAGAGAGATGAAGAGAGAGAGAGAGAGAGAGAGAGAGAGAGAGAGAGAGAGAGAGAGAGAGAGAGAGAGAGAGAGAGAGAGAGAGAGAGAGAGAGAGAGAGAGGAGAGAGAGAGAGAGAGAGAGAGAGAGAGAGAGAGAGAGAGAGAGAGAGAGAGAGATGAGAGAGAGAGAGAGAGAGAGAGAGAGAGAGAGAGAGAGAGAGAGAGAGAGAGAGAGAGAGGGGGGGGGGGGGATAAAAGGATGAATACAGAGAAAATAGAGAAAGATCAGTGTACTATTGCTGATTTTCCTTTTGTTTAGAACAGACCTAACCAAACTGCTAGAACTAAAAAAGTACATCTCCCACCAATCCTTGTGTATTGTCTTGAACATTAAAACTTTTTTTTTGGGGGGTGGTGGTGCTAGATTTCAGCTTGGTGTTTTCCTTAGTGATAACATGTATGTAGAACTAGAAATGATCAATCAGATAGCATGCAGAGAGGGAGGGATACAGATGACATAAAGAAGGGAGGGGCTTTATATCTGAGATATCAACAGAAGGTAACGGAGGACTGACAGATGAGGCGGTGCAGGTGTGGATGGATGGAGGAATCAAGGTGAGCAACACAGGTGAGACAGGGGGGAGTCTGCAACTGGAACCACTACACCTGCTGCCAATACTAGTCAAAGAAAAATGGAAAGAAAGAATAAAAAAGGAAGAAAGAAAGAAAGCTGATGCTGCTAATGAGATGATTTAGGCCTCTCAGCCCCAGTTTCACTTTACTCTCCAAACAGCTGGCCCCGCTTTGCAGGTTTAGTCAAACCATCAGTGGTAAAACAAACAAACCAAGCTTTCACTTTGTGGGCTTACAACTCTGCAAACTGCATTCACTTGTACCGCACATTTACAAGCTTTAAAGATCTGAAGATGGACTTACACTAATAAGTCGAACAAATCTCCATCAATAACTTGAGGCTTTAAGATTAATATATACGTGTACTGATGCTATGTAATCTGCCTATACCCGAAGAGCCTGATCCAGTTGTAGAAGGGTAACACATAGATACATAAGTAGCTAGTGTCAAAGTAAACTTTCCCTTAAAACCTTGTATGAAAGCAACCTTTCTTTTTCAAATGTAAAATGAAACTTTGTTTTAAAAATTGAACATTTTCTTAATGGGCTAGCACAGCTTAAAACTTTGTATGAAAGCAACCTTTCTCTTTCAAATGTAAAATGAAACTTTGTTTTAAACATTGAACATTTTCTTAATGGGCTAGCACAGCTTAAAACCTTGTATGAAAGCAACCTTTCTCTTTCAAATGTAAAATGAAACTTTGTTTTAAACATTGAACATTTTCTTAATGGGCTAGCACAGCTTAAAACCTTGTATGAAAGCAACCTTTCTCTTTCAAATGTAAAATGAAACTTTGTTTTAAACATTGAACATTTTCTTAATGGGCTAGCACAGCTTAAAACCTTGTATGAAAGCAACCTTTCTCTTTCAAATGTAAAATGAAACTTTGTTTTAAACATTGAACATTTTCTTAATGGGCTAGCACAGCTTAAAACCTTGTATGAAAGCAACCTTTCTCTTTCAAATGTAAAATGAAACTTTGTTTTAAACATTGAACATTTTCTTAATGGGCTAGCACAGCTGAGCCTTTCTGGTTCCTGCTGCTGCCTCACCCAGTGTCCTCAATGAGTCCTAGGGGTACAAAGTACCACCACAGGAGGAATAAAGAGGATGACAGGACATTGGGGACATTGGCCCTGGCACTACCACACAAGGGGTACAAAGTACCACCACAGGAGGAATAAAGAGGATGACAGGACATTGGGGACATTGGCCCTGGCACTACCACACAAGGGGTTACCACCACAGGAGGAATAAAGAGGATGACAGGACATTGGGGACATTGGCACTAAGGGGTACAAAGTACCACCACAGGAGGAATAAAGAGGATGACAGGACATTGGGGACATTGGCCCTGGCACTACCACAGGGGTACAAATTATTTTATTACAAGAGTACAAAACAAAAATTTTGTACATTTTGTACAACTATCTAGCTATTACATTTTGCACTGTATCGCTGTCTTCCCATAACCCCTCAGTTCAGTAGTAGTGTAATGACGCTGTCAAAAGGTTCAACCCTCAGGCCGCAGACTAAGCAAGTCACTGAGACCTTCTGCTTCCCATAGAATTGTAGTTGTTCAGTCCTAGCTGTCTCTCGCACTTTCACACTGTAACATAACATGTGGCACAAAGCCAAACAGGAAAGAAAAGTATGCTCATGTACAGAGTTGGATCGTTCAATCATACCTCACATTTTTCAAGATTTATTGTTACAGAGGAGAAACTCATATTTTAGAAGAAAAGAAAACAAGGCAAATGACACTGATTAAAAACTTTTGGGTACGTACAGAATAGAATAGTGGTATATTATGTTTACTTACACATGTTTTTTCCATTTTCTATCTTTACCTAAACACAAACACTTACGATGATGACGTACACTGTAGTTTTCATTCAATCAAACAAGTCTTTCTCAGTGTGTGTGTGTGTGTGTGTGTGTGTGTGTGCGTGCGCGTGTGCGAGAGTGTCTTCTTCTTCTGTGGTGGCGACCAACTTCTTTATACAGAAGTAAAAGTACGCACTTAGGGATGTGACCATAGAAAAATAAATAAAAATAAAAGAAACAGGGATGGTGGGGGTGGGGAAGCACTTATAGTGATTTGATGATTTACTAATCTTTGTTGATTATTTGGTGCTGTTGACACTGACAGTCTTATTTATGAGGCGTTGTTTGACAGTCTTGCACAGTAGTTAGTAGTTCGACATTCAGGACTTGGAGCGGACATGAGGGGGAAGTGAACCATAAGCCTTTTCGCAGTATCCGGGCAAGACCAATCCAGCTACCGAAGCGGTCACCGGGGGCAAACCCGACCGGCACAGCTCCTGCCCTTCATTTACCACTACTTTGACCTATGGCTCCTAACTCCCTAACTTAGTCTTGGGTGGCTGAGAGCACTGCAGCTGCAGGCTCTCCTCCAAGGGCTGAGGTGTCGGTCCATTTGAAGTGGTGCTGCAACCTGGCTCCAAATCTTTCCAGGGTTGGCGCCACTGCGATGCTTTCAGGGAGGCGGTTCCATTCTGGGATAGTTCGGGGGAAAGAACGTTCCCTGGCGGTACTGGGTCCGGTGTGCACGGATGTCGTAGGCTTTACAGTTGGTCTGTGTGTGTGCGGTACTGGGTCCGGTGTGCACGGATGCCGTAGGCTTTACAGTTGGTCTGTGTGTGTGCAGCTATCTCTCTATCTGTCTCTGTGTCTCCCTATGTTCTCTCTCTCTTTCTCTAGCTATCTCTCTATCTCTGTGTGTGTATGTCTCTCTCTCTAGCTATCTCTATCTCTGTGTCTCCCTATGTTCTCTCTCTCTTTCTCTAGCCATCTCTCTATCTCTGTGTGTGTATGTCTCTCTCTCTAGCTATCTCTATCTCCGTGTCTCCCTATGTTCTCTCTCTCTTTCTCTAGCCATCTCTCTATCTCTGTGTGTGTATGTCTCTCTCTCTCTAGCTATCTCTATCTCTGTGTCTCCCTATGTTCTCTCTCTCTTTCTCTAGCCATCTCTCTATCTCTGTGTGTGTATTTCTCTCTCTCTAGCTATCTCTATCTCTGTGTCTCCCTATGTTCTCTCTCTCTTTCTCTAGCCATCTCTCTATCTCTGTGTGTGTATTTCTCTCTCTCTAGCTATCTCTATCTCCGTGTCTCCCTATGTTCTCTCTCTCTTTCTCTAGCCATCTCTCTATCTCTGTGTGTGTATGTTCTCTCTCTCTAGCTATCTCTATCTCTCTGTCTCCCTATGTGTCTCTCTCTCTTTCTCTAGCCATCTCTCTATCTCTGTGTCTCCCTATGTTCTCTCTCTCTTTCTATCTCTATCTCTCTGTCTCTATGTTCTCTCTCTCTTTCTCTAGCCATCTCTCTATCTCTGTGTGTGTATGTTCTCTCTCTCTAGCTATCTCTATCTCTGTGTCTCCCTATGTTCTCTCTCTCTTTCTCTAGCCATCTCTCTATCTCTGTGTGTGTATTTCTCTCTCTCTAGCTATCTCTATCTCTGTGTCTCCCTATGTTCTCTCTCTCTTTCTCTAGCCATCTCTCTATCTCTGTGTGTGTATGTCTCTCTCTCTAGCTATCTCTATCTCCGTGTCTCCCTATGTTCTCTCTCTCTTTCTCTAGCCATCTCTCTATCTCTGTGTGTGTATGTCTCTCTCTCTAGCTATCTCTATCTCTGTGTCTCCCTATGTTCTCTCTCTCTTTCTCTAGCCATCTCTCTATCTCTGTGTGTGTATGTTCTCTCTCTCTCTCTAGCTATCTCTATCTCTGTGTCTCCCTATGTTCTCTCTCTCTTTCTTTAGCCATCTCTCTATCTCTGTGTGTGTATGTCTCTCTCTCTCTAGCTATCTCTATCTCCGTGTCTCCCTATGTTCTCTCTCTCTTTCTCTAGCCATCTCTCTATCTCTGTGTGTGTATGTCTCTCTCTCTCTAGCTATCTCTATCTCTGTGTCTCCCTATGTTCTCTCTCTCTTTCTCTAGCCATCTCTCTATCTCTGTGTGTGTATGTCTCTCTCTCTAGCTATCTCTATCTCCGTGTCTCCCTATGTTCTCTCTCTCTTTCTCTAGCCATCTCTCTATCTCTGTGTGTGTATGTCTCTCTCTCTCTAGCTATCTCTATCTCTGTGTCTCCCTATGTTCTCTCTCTCTTTCTCTAGCCATCTCTCTATCTCTGTGTGTGTATGTCTCTCTCTCTCTAGCTATCTCTATCTCCGTGTCTCCCTATGTTCTCTCTCTCTTTCTCTCTCTTAATGGCAAGTATGAAAAATGGCTACTCTATGTCAATACTTTTACCATTGTAAAATAAAGGTTCATTATCATTATCTCTATATCTCCCTCTCTCTCTCTGTATATTTATCTGTCTGTCTTTGCATCCTTTGCTTGCGTTCTCAACTGACAAAAACGTATGGTGACAAACACAGATGCATTCGTTCAATCATATCTGTCTTTCTCACTTTCTCTCACACAAATCAGTGAAAATATGATGTGGCAAGAAGCCAAACTTATCAAATGTAAAATCAAAACAGTATAAACATTTTGAACTATTTTTCCCAGAGTTAAACACGTTCAACACTATCTGTTCCGTTCACTTTCCTTCTCCCACAAGAGAAAGCAATAGACATAAGATGTGGCTTGGGGCCAAACTGATCAAACTGATGGCGTAACTTGGGGCTGAGGGGTTCACTGTCTATTTCTGCTTCACTTGCTGATTTTCTGCGGCTGTTGACAGGAGAAAGGGGGTGGTAGGCAATAGGTGAAACATGAGAATGGTGAGATTACCTCAAAGTGGAAAGAAGTAGGGCAGAAAGGGCAAACAGCAGATGGAAAACTAATGAGATTACTTTCACACACACACATTCCGTTTTCTTTTGCTTTTTTTTTTTAACTTGGCAAGTTTTTAGCTTTTGCCTTGGATGAACTTGCTTAAAAATGAAAACAAGAAATTGCATGCATGT
The DNA here is from genome assembly GCA_017654935.2 of Phymorhynchus buccinoides. Classification (NCBI taxonomy): domain Eukaryota; kingdom Metazoa; phylum Mollusca; class Gastropoda; order Neogastropoda; family Raphitomidae; genus Phymorhynchus; species Phymorhynchus buccinoides. Next base: position 66,989,148 of record CM065684.1, on the reverse strand, counting down.
ACAATCCTTGATAAGGTGGTAAGGTTTTGATGCAAGAACGTATCACCATCATATACACTGTAGTAATAAGCCAAGTGTGTGTGTGTGTGTGTGTGTGTGTGTGTGTGTGTGTGTGTGTGTGTGTGTGTGTGTGTGTGTGTGTGTGTGTGTGTGTGTGTGTGTGTGTGTCTGAAACACGAAACGGGCCTTATAACTCCGCCGTTTTTCCACCGAATCGCTTCAAATTTGCTGTGAGCCCTAACGGGGCGATGACAACGGCAACCGAGGCGGCCGTATCATTTGCGCGGTTTCACAAATGCGCGAAACGCGCATCCGCCAGCATCTCGGCGCCCGTATATCTCCGGCGTTTCTGGGCCGATTGCCTTCCAATTTGGCAGGTAGATGACCGGGGATGGTGCCTATCGGTGTGCCAAACCGGAAGCGAATCGGTTCAGAAACGCGCGCGCTACACGCCGCTTCACCTTTTCACGAATAACTCTGCCGTTTCTAAGTGTCCGTGTGTGTGTCTGAAACACGAAACGGGCCTTATACCTCCGCCGTTTTTCCACCCCAGCCAGCATCTCGGCGCCCGTATCTCCGGCGTTTCTGGGCCGATTGGCTTCCAATTTGGCAGGTAGATGACCGGGGACGGTGCCTATCGATGTGCCAAACCGGACGCGAATCGGTTCAGAAACGCGCGCGCTATACGCCGCTTCACCTTTTCACGAATAACTCTGCCGTTTCTTAACCCATTCGCTTCCAATTTGCTGTCAAGCTTGCTGTGGCCGGGGCAAAGCCTGGCAGCAAATTTGAAGAGAATCGGGAGAGCGCGTCACTCTCAGAGCAGCGCCAACGGGAAACGGGGCCTTATAACTCCGCCGTTTCTTAACCGAATCGCTTCAAATTTGCTGTACTCAGCGTTACCAGTACTTGGCCTTACCGTTACGAGGCGTTACCATTACTAGGGAGAGCGCGTCACTCTCAGAGCAGCGCCAACGGGAAACAGGGCCTTATAACTCCGCCGTTTCTTAACCGAATCGCTTCAAATTTGCTGTATTCAGAGTTACCAGTACTTGGCGTTACCGTTACTAGGCGTTACCGGTACTCGGCGTTGCGCTAGTAATAATTATTAACAAGGATGAAGACGATTGGGTTCAAAGTTCCCTCATGGCCAAGGTCGTGCATGGACGGACAGATGGACACATGCATGAAAGGACCACAGACAAAACAAGCACAAAAGTTTCCACCAATTTGTCGGGAACTAATTAACATATTCTTAGGCAAACGGCCACTCAGTAGTCCGGATATGAAGGGGGGAAAACGGTGAAAAGTGTGTGGGTCACATCTTAGAGGGAGTCTCAACAGGGGAGGTCTTAATAGAGAGGTTCCACAGTAATTTATATGTGGGTCACATCTTAGAGGGAGTCTCAACAGGGAAGGTCATAGGGAGGTTCCACTGTACTTTATATGTGGGTCACATCTTAGAGGGAGTCTTCACAGGGAAGGTCTTAGGGAGGTTCCACTGTACTTTATATGTTGGTCACATCTTAGAGGGAGTCTCAACAGGGGAGGTCTTCATAGGGAGGTTCCACTGTATGTTATATGTGGGTCACATCTTAGAGGGAGTCTCAACAGGGAAGGTCTTACAGGGAGGTTCCACTGTAATTTATATGTGGGTCACACTTAGAGGGAGTCTTCACAGGGAAAGTCTTATTAGGGAGTTTACACTGTACTTTATATGTGGGCCACATCTTAGAGGGAGTCTCAACAGGGAAGGTCATAGGGAGGTTCCACTGTACTTTATATGTTGGTCACATCTTAGAGGGAGTCTTCACAGGGAAGGTCTTCATAGGGAGGTTCCACTGTACTTTATATGTGGGCCACATCTTAGAGGGAGTCTTCACAGGGAAGGTCTTAGGGAGGTTCCACTGTACTTTATATGTGGGTCACATCTTAGAGGGAGTCTTCACAGGGAAGGTCTTCATAGGGAGGTTCCACTGTACTTTATATGTTGGTCACATCTTAGAGGGAGTCTTAGGGAGGTCTTATTAGGGAGGTTCTGTACTTTATATGTTGGTCACAATTTAGAGGGAGTCTCAACAGGGAAGGTCTTCATAGGGAGGTTCCACTGTACTTTATATGTTGGTCACATCTTAGAGGGAGTCTTCAACAGGGAAGGTCTTTATTAGGGAGGTTCCACTGTACTTTATATGTTGGTCACAATTTAGAGGGAGTCTCAACAGGGAAGGTCTTCATAGGGAGGTTCCACTGTACTTTATATGTGGGTCACATCTTAGAGGGAGTCTCAACAGGGAAGGTCTTATTAGGGAGGTTCCACTGTACTTTATATGTGGGTCACATATTAGAGGGAGTCTTCACAGGGAAGGTCTTCATAGGGAGGTTCCACTGTACTTTATATTAGAGGGAGTCTTCACAGGTCACATGTTTTAGAGGGAGTCTTCACAGGGAAGGTCTTATTAGGGAGGTTCCACTGTACTTTATATGTGGGTCACATCTTAGAGGGAGTCTTCACAGGGAAGGTCTTCATAGGGAGGTTCCACTGTACTTTATATGTGGGTCACATCTTAGAGGGAGTCTTCACAGGGAAGGTCTTCATAGGGAGGTTCCACTGTACTTTATATGTTGGTCGCACTTAGAGGGAGTCTTCACAGGGAAGGTCTTCATAGGGAGGTTCCACTGTACTTTATATGTTGGTCACACTTAGAGGGAGTCTCAACAGGGAAGGTCTTTATAGGGAGGTTCCACTGTACTTTATATGTTGGTCACATCTTAGAGGGAGTCTTCACAGGGAAGGTCTTATTAGGGAGTTTACACTGTACTTTTAAAACAATGATTCACAGTGCACTGACCACACAGTTGATTCCAAACTTGTGTCCGTGGAATTCGGCCACCTGTGTCTTCTCCTCCACATCCCACACCCGCACTGCTGGCTGGTGTCCGCACTGCACATACCACACCACACCACTGTTAGGGTGAACACTACTTCACAATACATCATCAATTCATATTTCTGTGGGATAACACACATGTATCCATTCATTGAATGGGGACATATATCAAGTCTGACCCATGCGCTTCATGCACATAAAACCCCTCATGGCGGTATAAAGTCGACAAGAGCAGGGAGAATGCTCCTGCCTGGCATAAACAAATTGACAGCCAGGTCTCCCAAGTCCACCCCCCACCCCCAAAAAGAGAAAAAAAGGCACTGCACTAGCGGTGACACGTTCTCAAGGAGGGAGCTGCCTGAATGTCACAGAGGTGAGTCTGTTTTTTTAATTTGCAGCACAATAACTCAAGGCCATCAGGCTACAGAGCAATTTGAATCACACAATGTGCAGCACAATAACTCAAGGCCATCAGGCTACAGAGCAATTTGAATCACACAATGTGCAGCACAATAACTCAAGGCCATCAGGCTACAGAGCAATTTGAATCACACAATTTGCAGCACAATAACTCAAGGCCATCAGGCTACAGAGCAATTTGAATCACACAATGTGCAGCACAATAACTCAAAGCCATCAGGCTACAGAGCAATTTGAATCACACAATTTGCAGCACAATAACTCAAGGCCATCAGGCTACAGAGCAATTTGAATCACACAATTTGCAGCACAATAACTCAAGGCCATCAGGCTACAGAGCAATTTGAATCACACAATGTGCAGCACAATAACTCAAAGCCATCAGGCTACAGAGCAATTTGAATCACACAATGTGCAGCACAATAACTCAAAGCCATCAGGCTACAGAGCAATTTGAATCACACAATTTGCAGCACAATAACTCAAAGCCATCAGGCTACAGAGCAATTTGAATCACACAATGTGCAGCACAATAACTCAAAGCCATCAGGCTACAGAGCAATTTGAATCACACAATGTGCAGCACAATAACTCAAGGCCATCAGGCTACAGAGCAATTTGAATCACACAATTTGCAGCACAATAACTCAAGGCCATCAGGCTACAGAGCAATTTGAATCACACAATGTGCAGCACAATAACTCAAAGCCATCAGGCTACAGAGCAATTTGAATCACACAATGTGCAGCACAATAACTCAAAGCCATCAGGCTACAGAGCAATTTGAATCACACAATTTGCAGCACAATAACTCAAGGCCATCAGGCTACAGAGCAATTTGAATCACACAATTTGCAGCACAATAACTCAAAGCCATCAGGCTACAGAGCAATTTGAATCACACAATTTGCAGCACAATAACTCAAAGCCATCAGGCTACAGAGCAATTTGAATCACACAATTTGCAGCATAATAACTCAAGGCCATCAGGCTACAGAGCAATTTGAATCACACAATTTGCAGCACAATAACTCAAGGCCATCAGGCTACAGAGCAATTTGAATCACACAATTTGCAGCACAATAACTCAAAGCCATCAGGCTACAGAGCAATTTGAATCACACAATTTGCAGCACAATAACTCAAAGCCATCAGGCTACAGAGCAATTTGAATCACACAATTTGCAGCATAATAACTCAAGGCCATGAGGCTACAGAGCAATTTGAATCACACAATTTGCAGCACAATAACTCAAAGCCATCAGGCTACAGAGCAATTTGAATCACACAATTTGCAGCATAATAACTCAAGGCCATCAGGCTACAGAGCAATTTGAATCACACAATTTGCAGCACAATAACTCAAAGCCATCAGGCTACAGAGCAATTTGAATCACACAATTTGCAGCACAATAACTCAAAGCCATCAGGCTACAGAGCAATTTGAATCACACAATTTGCAGCATAATAACTCAAGGCCATCAGGCTACAGAGCAATTTGAATCACACAATGTGCAGCACAATAACTCAAAGCCATCAGGCTACAGAGCAATTTGAATCACACAATGTGCAGCACAATAACTCAAGGCCATCAGGCTACAGAGCAATTTGAATCACACAATTTGCAGCACAATAACTCAAAGCCATCAGGCTACAGAGCAATTTGAATCACACAATTTGCAGCACAATAACTCAAAGCCATCAGGCTACAGAGCAATTTGAATCACACAATTTGCAGCACAATAACTCAAAGCCATCAGGCTACAGAGCAATTTGAATCACACAATGTGCAGCACAATAACTCAAGGCCATCAGGCTACAGAGCAATTTGAATCACACAATTTGCAGCACAATAACTCAAGGCCATCAGGCTACAGAGCAATTTGAATCACACAATTTGCAGCACAATAACTCAAAGCCATCAGGCTACAGAGCAATTTGAATGAATGAAATGAAGAATATGAAAGGCTTTAGTAAAACAACAGAACTATCAAAAATATGATAGTGGTTGTTTAAAGAAAGAATAAGAAGAAAGGCTGTCACAGACAAATTGTATTTTCTCCCGTCTTCCTGTTCCTTACACAATTCACCACCACTTCAACCAATCTTGACAATGTGTACTACACAAAACTCCATGGACCATAAAATATGAAATTCAGGTGCTGCAATAGCTGGGTTCTTTTTTAAAGACTTCATGGCTCATTACAGTTCACATAAACCATTACCCCAAATGTGAATCTTATCTTTCCAGGTGCAAGCTACAGCTTGGTGTAAACCAGTTACTTTTTGAGTTAAGCAATTATACCACTTATGTGAAACAAATTGAGGTCTATACAGGTATGCACAAACCTTGTATAAATGAATAAATTTGTGTGACTACAATCACACATGCAAGGATGCACACGCTAATGTACAAAGACATGGACAGTCTCACACACAAAGGCAGATAATCCTCCCTTCCCATTCTCATAGAATCACACACACACACACACACACACACACACACACACACACACACACACACACACACACACACACACACACACACACACACACACACACACACACACTCCCACATGGACTAGGCCATAAACATACAGTGACAGTTCATAGCTTCAATGTAGAGGCAAGCCCAGCAACTTACTCATAAAGTCACCCTAATTTATCTATCCAGGGAACAGCTGATCAAACTGTGCTGACAAGGCGGTCAATTCAACCACAAACACAGGGGTCAAGTACATCAAGTTAGTCAGTCACTAGATTAAACAGTCTGCTGTCCCTGGACAACCACCCACTCCCTGCCTGTTAGGTTATCTTTCAATTAAGAGCCATTCATCTTTACAGCGGGTTAGTCCCTTTACTCAACTGGTATCAAGGGATTAAGGTTCCAGTGTTTATTTCAAAAAAGCTACATGGAAAAGCGGGGGAAAAACAACAGAAAAACAAAAACAACCAAAACAAAGAAATAAAATACATAAGAAAAAGAGAAACAGCCCATCACCCTTAAGGGGCCGGCATAGGCAGCAATGTCCTGCTATGTTCATCTGAAATCTGTGCTCAGTGATTTGCTCAACAAGTATGAGCAGACATTTGTGTATGTATGAGCACAGACACAGGTGCATCCACCAAAGCTTCTACACTGCTCTTTCCTTAGTTTAATTGCTTTTCATTGTAACTAAGTGATATCAGATTGTACCGCTACATGCTTTCGTCAGTGTGCATGTGCATGTGCATAATATGCGCTGCGTGTGCGCATTGAGCACTTTTAAACTCTAAAATACTGTTTTACTTCTAAGCTACAAAATTAAAATCTCCACGCTTTGTAAGTTCTTTTAGACATGCAAACCAAAGGTTCTGCTTCAGTAAACACATTCCTAAGTCCCTTTAACCCTTTGTAGTGTCAGTGGCTTTCCTGCCCTGAGTTCTGTGGCCTACAAGGTTGACTGTAAGGCCTGTGTACTGAAACCAGCCTGTGACTCAACCCTGTGCAGTCTGTTATGTGGGTAATCACAGTGAAAGGTCTCTCTTTTCCCTTCCTCTAGTCTTTGGCTGATCCCATGTATAGAAAACACACACAGATACAGACACATACACACACAGTCTCCCTCTCTCTGTGTCTCTCACTCTCTCTCTCTCTGTCTGTCTGTCTGTCTCTCTCTCTCTCTGTCTGTCTCTCTCACTGTGTCTGTCTCTCTGTGTGTCTGTCTGTCTCTCTCTCTCTCTATCTGTCTGTCTCTCACTGTGTCTGTCTGTCTCTCTCTGTCTGTCTGTCTGTCTCTCTCTCTCTGTCTGTCTGTCTGTCTCTCTCTCTCTGTCTCTCTCTCTGTCTGTCTGTCTCTCTCTTATTACCTCTTCAGTGACCAGGTGTTTTCCATCTGCGGAGAAGGCTGCAGAGGTGATGATTTTCTTGGACATCTCTGTCTCTCTCTCTCTCTCTCTCTCTCTGTCTCATTATATGATTATTATGATTTTGGTCTTTTTTTGGCAAAAACAATATGTGAACAACTTTGCTTACTTATACTTGATGGGTTTCCACTATGGATGTGGAAATAACAGAATCAGAGGTGAAAGATGCTGTCAAGGCATAAAGATTGGAAAGGCCTCTGGACCTGATGGATCAGAGGTGAAAGATGCTGTCAAGGCATAAAGATTGGAAAGGCCTCTGGACCTGATGGATCAGAGGTGAAAGATGCTGTCAAGGCATAAAGATTGGAAAGGCCTCTGGACCTGATGGATCAGAGGTGAAAGATGCTGTCAAGGCATTACAGATTGGAAAGGCCTCTGGACCTGATGGATCAGAGGTGAAAGATGCTGTCAAGGCATTACAGATTGGAAAGGCCTCTGGACCTGATGGATCAGAGGTGAAAGATGCTGTCACGGCATTACAGATTGGAAAGACTTCTGGACCTGATGGATCAGAGGTGAAAGATGCTGTCAAGGCATTACAGATTGGAAAGGCCTCTGGACCTGATGGATCAGAGGTGAAAGATGCTGTCAAGGCATAAAGATTGGAAAGGCCTCTGGACCTGATGGATCAGAGGTGAAAGATGCTGTCACGGCATTACAGATTGGAAAGACTTCTGGACCTGATGGATCAGAGGTGAAAGATGCTGTCAAGGCATTCAAGATTGGAAAGGCTTCTGGATCTGATGGGTCAGAGGTGAAAGATGCTGTCAAGGCATTACAGATTGGAAAGGCCTCTGGACCTGATGGATCAGAGGTGAAAGATGCTGTCAAGGCATTCAAGATTGGAAAGGCTTCTGGATCTGATGGGTCAGAGGTGAAAGATGCTGTCAAGGCATTACAGATTGGAAAGGCCTCTGGACCTGATGGATCAGAGGTGAAAGATGCTGTCAAGGCATTCAAGATTGGAAAGGCTTCTGGACCTGATGGGTCAGAGGTGAAAGATGCTGTCAAGGCATTACAGATTGGAAAGGCCTCTGGACCTGATTGATTTAGTGGAGAGTTCTATAAATATTCTTCTGATATGGTCATTACATTCATGACTAAATTATTCAATAAACTGTATAATTCAGGTACATTTTCCCTTAGTTGGTCAGAATCACTTATTCAACCACTCCATAAAAAAGGAGACATAAATTCTCCAGATAACTATAGAGGCATCTCATTGTTGAATGTTTGTAGTAAATTGTACACCTATATTCATAATAAACGATGAACTAAATGGGTAGAAGAAAATAATCTTTTAAGCGACTCTCCGGTTGGATTCAGGGGAAATTATAGCTCAACTGACCAAATATTTACCCTACTAGCGTTAGTGCAGAAACAACTATCCTCTGGTCATAAGCTGTATGCAGCATTTATCAATTTTAAAAAGGCTTTTGATCTAGTTGACAGGAATCAATTATGTTTAGTATTACGCAAGAATGGTATTCAGGGTAAAATGTATAGAGCTATCAAAAGCATGTACCAAGCTGTTATAGCTAGTGTTCAAACAAAGCATGGCATTTACCGAAACAGTTTGCATGTCCCTGTGGAGTAAAGCAAGGAGATAATTGTAGTCCACTTTTGTTTTCCCTATTTATCAACGAGCTTGCAAATAACATCACTCGGTCGATCTGGAAAACACGGAATAAGTTTATCGCCAGATTTGATTCAGATTCTAATATTATTTGCTGATGACGTTGTCCTCCTTTCTCATTCTGGTATAGGTCTCCAACACCAACTGAACATACTGAGTAGTACAGCCAATAGACACAAACTTACAGTGAATCATGGTAAATCTAAAGTAATAGTGTTCAGAAACGGGGGTTATATTGCATCACGGGAACAATGGCATTAAATTAGAAATTGTAAATGAATACAAGTATCTGGGTGTGATTTTTTTCAACAGGTTTAATATTTTCATATTCTTTAGAAGATATGGCCATTAGAGCAAAACAAAAGTGTCTTTGGCATTTTGAGGCTTCTATGGTCACTGAAAATAATCCCAAGATTTTCTTTAAAATATTTGATTGCCAAATCCAGCCAACTTTAAGTTATGGTGCAGAGGTTTGGGGCTTGTCCACAAACCACTTTACCATTGAAAAAGTCCACTTGTTTGCAACAAATCACCTTCTTAATGTTAGTGTACATACACCTCTTTGTGTCTCTCTGTCTGTCTGTCTGTCTCTCTCTCTCTCTTTGTCTCTCACCTCTCCAGTGACCAGGTGTTTCCCATCCCCAGAGAAGGCCACAGAGGTGATGGTTTTCTTGGACACATTGAAGATGTGGGACTGGCGGTTTCTGCGAGGGTTGAACAGCACCACCACACACCTGCAACAACAGCACATACTTTGATAAACAGACACATTATTTTAGAAACAAACAATATAATTTGAAATTCGTCAAATGACTCTCATTACAGAAAATGAGGGGTGCATTTCCAAAATAAGGGGTCAATAATGTGGCTGAGCTTCAGACTGTTTTCAGACTTCTATGACCATAATGCCCCTGGCTGCACAAAATGAGGAGTCAATTCGGATCATCGATCTGGGCCCCCTGACAAAATAAAGTTATGTTAAAAACAATCTGCAAAGAAAAGTCTCATAAAAGAAGCAAGATAATGCTGCATTTCCAAAGTTCTAACTCACAAAGAAGAAAATAAAATTGAATGGACACTTATCTTTATACAACTACATGGATACCACAAGTACAAGTCTTTACAGCCATAGTAACTTAACTGGAACAAGTATCAATTTCAAGTAATATACTATCATAGAAAATTCGAAACATTTTTTCAATGGTTTATAATGTCAGACAGACAAACAAGCAAACAGGCACAAACTATTGCATTAAACAGCAGCTCGTATTACAATAAATGTTTCTGTTCAATTCTGTAACACAGTGTGTTGCTGTGTAGAAGTGGAATCTTGCTGTGTTGAGCACAGTGAATAACTCCATAAACAAAGGTAGCCAACAATTTTGAGGTCTAATGGGGTTGAAAATAAAATACTCTTCCAGCGGAACAAAATAAAATCGGTTATCGTTTGTGATTTTGTTTCTATTAAAAAGAAACCCAACACACAGCTTCAAAAGAACATGAACAGAAGCGAGTGACAGAACAGCTCAAATAATATCAGTTATATTCAAGAAAGGGAAAGGAAATTAGTAACAGATGAACTCAAGATCATATCAGTTTCAGTTTGATTTCTTTGTAATCAAAATTGATGGCAATGCTTCAAAAGAAAGTGGAAAAAAGGTAAGGGCATCAAAAAGGTTAAAATATCATGGAAACAGGGAAAGGAAGGAATATAAGAAGGGAGGAGCAAAGCATGTGCTCACGCACAGAGAGAGAGAGAGAGAGAGAGAGGGAGAGGGAGAGAGAGAGAGAGAGAGGGGAGAGAGAGAGAGAGAGAGAGAGAGAGAGGGGAGAGAGAGAGAGAGAGGGAGGGAGAGGGAGAGAGAGGGAGAGAGGGGGAAAAGGGAGAGAGAGAGAGAGAGAGAGAGAGGGGGGGGAGAGAGAGAGAGAGGGAGAGGAGAGGGAGAGAGAGAGAGAGAGAGAGGGGAAAAGGAGAGAGAGAGAGAGAGAGAGGGGGGGGGGAGACAGAGGCAGAGAGACAGAGGGGAGGGGAGACAGAGACAGAGGGGAGGGGAGACAGAGGGGAGACAGAGACAGAGACAGAGGGGGAGGGGAGACAGAGGGGAGGGGAGACAGAGGCAGAGAGACAGAGGGGAGGGGAGGGGAGACAGAGGGGAGACAGAGGCAGAGTGGAGGGGAGGGGAGACAGAGAGACAGTGGGGAGGGGACACAAAGAGACAGAGGGGAGAGAGAGACAGAGAGACAGAGGGGAGGGGAGACAGAGGCAGAGAGACAGAGGGGAGGGGAGGGGAGACAGAGGGGAGACAGAGGCAGAGTGGAGGGGAGGGGAGACAGAGAGACAGTGGGGTGGGGACACAAAGAGACAGAGGGGAGGGTAGACAGAGAGACAGAGGGGAGGGGAGACAGAGGCAGAGAGACAGAGGGGAGGGGAGGGGAGACAGAGGCAGAGAGACAGAGGGGAGGGGAGACAGAGACAGAGAGACACAGGGGAGGGGAGACAGAGGGACAGAGGCAGACAGACAGAGGGGAGGGGAGACAGAGAGACAGAGGGGAGGGGAGACAGAGACAGAGAGACAGAGGGGAGGGGAGACAGAGGCAGAGGGGAGGGGAGACAGAGAGGGGAGGGGAGACAGAGAGACAGAGGGGAGGGGAGGGGAGAGAGAGAGACGGAGGGGAGAGGAGGAGACAGAGGGGAGGGGAGACAGAGGGGAGGGGAGACAGAGACAGAGGGGAGGGGAGACAGAGGGGAGGGGAGAGACAGAGGGGAGGGCAGACAGAGGGGAGGGGAGACAGAGAGACAGAGGGGGAGGGGAGAGAGACAGAGAGACAGAGAGGAGGGGAGACAGAGAGGGAGGGGAGACAGAGGGGAGGGAGACAGATGAGATAGACAGAGAGAGAGAGGAGAATAGAGGAAGTATAAGACAGAGGGGAGGGGAGACAGAGACAGAGACACAAAGGGGAGAGACAGAGGGGCAAAGGGAGACAGAAATAAGAGGGCAGACAGAGGGGAGGGCAGACAGAGAGTGAGAGGGAGGGGAGTGTGTGTGAGTTGAGAGAGGAGGGGAGACAGAGAAGGGGAATGAATGTGTATGAATGAATGAATAACTTTTATTTTCTGAGGATAATTATTTGTAAGTATAAATACTTTTTTTTCATCAAGTCCTCACAAAACAAAAAGCTCAGTGAAAATCAAAGCAAAGAATTCAATAAATAAGAAAGGCATGCAAAGCAAAGAAAACGAACACACATTATCATCAAAGCAGGCACATTATCAATATAAACAGACACATAATAAATTCAGCATTATTCATAAATACTTAAGAAATGGGATGTGGAGGGACCGAAAATAAGTGAGTATCTAGGAACAAAACAAGACATGAAGTAAGAAAAATAAGAAGAATAGGAGGGGGAGGGGGAGTAAAGAAGAAAGGAATGAGAGGGGGGGGGGGTGTAGAGAAAGAAATGGTAGAGCGAGACAGCAAAGACATAAACGGAAAGCTGAGGGAGAAGGAGTAAAGGAATGAGAGAGAGATGGAAGGAGGACAAACAGAGAGAGAGAGAGAGAGAGAGAGAGAGAGAGAGAGAGAGAGAGAGAGAGAGAAGAGAGAGAGGAGAGAGAGAGAGAGAGAGAGAGAGAGAGAGGATAGGAGAGACAGACAGGTAGGCAGACAGACGAACAGACAAAAGAGTATGGATAAAGAGAATGAGAGAGAAAGAGGAAGGGTACATGTAAGATAAAAAAATATATACATACTGAATTGTTTTGATAACACAATAATGGTATCAAAGTTATTATATTCACAATGAACAACGTAGCCCTCTCTCTCTCTCTCTCCCCCCCCCCCCTCTCTCTCTCTCTAACCCACAACCCCCACCCCCCACCCCCACCCCACCCCCTCTCTCTCGTTGCACACAAACATACACACAACACAGCACAAACAGCACACACAGAGATGCGCGCACACGCACGCAAACACACACGCACACGATACATACAATTCATAAACATCAATATTAAGGTTATTCAAAAGTGTCTCAAGGACATCCTTTGTACATGTGAAATATATTAAGCCACATTTTGTAAGCAGGGACTCCTCTGCTTATTAATAACTTCAAATATTCATCAAATTAGATAGAAGTGACACTATTATTGGAACATGTTAATCATAATATTTTAATACATTTCAATACATTTCAGGGGTTAATGACAAGTTTTCATTGCTCATAAGATAATTAAAAAATGATGTTTTAAATCTTCCAAAATTTGGTTCAGCTTTTAAATAAATAGGAAGCTTATTCCATAACCAGCTACCAGAATATGAAAGGCTCGATTTAAACAGTGTTATGGAGGGCAGTGGTAGATCAATTCTATGACTGTGCCTAAACTCGTTGATTGTGAACATACCACTTATTGAAGATGGACAGTTTCCGTGTAAAATCCTATGCATTAAGATTCCTTTATTGAACAGTAGTTTGTATTTGAGCGGAAGAATATTTGAAGATGCATAGTCAGAAATAGTTAAAGTTGATTTATTTAATGTTACTCTAATGGCACGTTTATGAGCACTGACTAATGGTTTCAGTGAGTTGTCACTTGTCAAGTCCCAGAGGGTAGATGAATAGTCTATGGCAGACTGACTGAATGAATAGAAAAACATTTTCCGAGCATGAAAGTTTAGAAAGTGTTTTATTTTATTAAGCTGATAAACTTTAGAAGCAATGCTTTTTGATAGGCTATGCACATGACATGACCAATTTAAATTATGATCAATAGTTACTCCTAATAGTTTATGATTTGAAACCTCTTCTAACACTTTATTATTTATGTACAAAGGTGGTAAGATTGATTTAATATTTTGACGTTTTTGTCTAGTAGCAATCAGCATACATTTTGTTTTTTGAGGATGTAGGGCTAGGTGATTTAGATGTGTCCATCTAACAAGTAGGTTTATGTTATCTTGTAAAATGTGGCAAACTTGAAAGGGATCTTTATGACATGTATCCATAGTTGTGTCGTCTGCAAACAGTTCTGATGATGTATTTAAGTAAATAGGCAAATCATTTATATATAAAGTGAAAAATAGTGGTCCAAGTACAGACCCTTGTGGAACACCATATTTATTAGGGAGACAGTTTGACATTTTGTTATTTAGACAGAGGGGAGACAGAGGGGAGGGGAGACAGAGAGACAGAGGGGAGGGGAGACAGAGGGGAGACAGGGAGACAGAGGGGAGACAGAGGCAGAGAGACAGAGGGGAGAGAGACAGAGGGGAGGGGAGACAGAGGGGAGAGGGAGACAGAGGGACAGAGGGGAGGGGAGACAGAGGGGAGACAGAGACAGAGAGAGAGAGGGGAGGGGAGACAGAGGGACAGAGGAGGAGAGGAGACAGAGGGGAGACAGAGACAGAGAGAGACAGAGGGGAGGGGAGACAGAGAGACAGAGGGGAGGGGAGACAGAGGGGAGGAGACAGGGGAGACAGAGGGGAGGGGAGAGAGGGGAGGGGAGACAGAGGGGAGGACAGAGACAGAGGGGGAGACAGAGGGGAGAGGGAGACAGAGGAGACAGAGGGGAGGGGAGACAGAGAGACAGAGGGGAGGGGAGACAGAGGGGAGACAGAGACAGAGAGGGAGACAGAGGGGAGGGGAGACAGAGAGACAGAGGGGAGGGGAGACAGAGATAGGAGAGACAGAGACAGAGGGGAGACAGAGGGGAGGGGAGACAGAGGGACAGAGGGGAGGGAGACAGAGGGGAGGGGAGACAGAGGGACAGAGGGGAGGGGAGACAGAGGGGAGGGGAGACAGAGAGAGAGAGGGGAGGGGAGACAGAGGGGAGACAGAGACAGAGAGGGACAGAGGGGAGGGGAGACAGAGAGACAGAGGGGAGGGGAGACATAGAGAGACAGAGGGGAGGGGAGACAGGAGAGACAGAGGGGAGGGGAGACAGAGGGACAGAGGGGAGGGGAGACAGAGGGACAGAGGAGAGAGGGACAGAGGGAGGGGAGACAGAGGGGAGAGACAGAGGGACAGAGGGGAGGGGAGACAGAGGGACAGAGGGGAGGGGAGACAGAGGGGAGACAGAGAGGAGAGAGAGACAGAGGGGAGGGGAGACAGAGAGACAGAGGGGAGGAGAGACAGAGGGAGAGACAGAGACAGAGAGAGACAGAGGGGAGGAGACAGAGAGGGGGACAGGAGACAGAGAGAGACAGAGGGGAGGGAGAGAGGGAGGGGAGAGGGGAGAGAGACAAGAGAGAGGGAGAGACAGAGACAGAGGGGAGACAGAGACAGAGAGAGACAGAGGGGAGAGACAGAGAGAGAGGGGAGAGAGAGAGACAGAGAGAGACAGAGGGGAGACAGAGAGACAGAGGGGAGGGGAGACAGAGAGAGACAGAGGGGAGGGGAGACAGAGAGAGACAGAGGGGAGACAGAGACAGAGAGACAGAGAGGGAGGGGAGACAGAGAGACAGAGGGGAGGGGAGACAGAGGGGAGGGAGACAGAGAGACAGAGAGGGGAGACAGAGGGACAGAGGGGAGGGGAGACAGAGAGAGACAGAGACAGAGAGAGAGAGGAGGGGAGACAGAGAGAGAGAGGGGAGACAGAGAGAGACAGAGACGAGGAGAGAGGAGGAGGGGAGACAGAGAGACAGAGAGAGAGAGAGACAGAGGGGAGACAGAGAGAGAGAGAGAGACAGAGGGGAGGGGAGACAGAGAGGAGAGGGGAGGGGAGGGGAGAGACAGAGGGAGGGGAGAGAGAGAGGAGAGACAGAGGGGAGGGGAGACAGAGAGAGAGAGAGACAGAGAGAGAGGGAGGGAGACAGACAGAGAGAGAGAGGGGAGGGGAGACAGAGGGGAGGGACAGAGAGAGAGAGAGAGGAGGAGAGACAGAGAGACAGAGGTTAGAGACAGAGAGGAGACAGAGACAGAGACAGAGAGGGAGGGGAGACAGAGAGAGACAGAGGGGAGGAGAGACAGAGAGGAGAGAGAGAGAGGAGACAGAGGGGAGGGGAGACAGAGGGACAGAGGGGAGAGAAAGAGAGAGAGGGGAGACAGAGACAGAGAGACAGAGGGAGGGGGAGACAGAGGGGAGGGGAGACAGAGGGGAGGAGAGAGGAGGGGAGAGAGAGAAGAGAGAGAAGAGAGGAGAGGACAGAGAGACAGAGGGAGAGAGACAGAGAGGAGACAGAGAGAGACAGAGGGACGAGAGGACAGAGGAGAGACAGAGGGGAGAGAGGAGAGGAGAGAGAGAGGGCGAGGAGAGAGGAGACAGAGAGAGAGGGGAGAGAGAGAGAGACAGAGGGGAGGGGAGAGAGAGAGAGAGAGAGGGAGAGAGAGACAGAGGGAGGGGAGAGAGAGAGACAGAGGGAGAGAGACAGAGAGAGAGAGGGGAGAGGGAGGAGAGGGGAGACCAGAGAGAGAGGGACAGAGAGGACAGAGGGAGAGAGAGAGAGAGACAGAGGGAGAGGAGACAGAGAGACAGAGGGGAGGGGAGAGAGGGGAGACAGAGGGGAGGGGAGACAGAGAGAGGGAGACAGAGAGACAGAGGGGAGGGGAGACAGAGGGGAGGGGAGACAGAGGGACAGAGGGGAGGGGAGACAGAGGGGAGACAGAGACAGAGAGAGAGAGGGGAGGGGAGACAGAGAGACAGAGGGGAGGGGAGACAGAGGGGAGACAGAGAGAGAGAGAGACAGAGGGAGGGGAGAGAGAGAGAGAGAGAGGAGAGAGAGAGAGACAGAGGAGAGAGAAGAGACAGACAGAGAGACAGAGGCAGAGAGGAGAGACAGAGGGGAGAGAGACAGAGACAGAGAGAGAGAGAGACAGAGAGAGAGGAGAGAGAGACAGAGGGGAGGGGAGACAGAGAGAGAGAGGGGAGAGACAGAGAGAGAGGGGAGGGAGAGACAGAGAGAGGGAGAGGCACAGAGAGACAGAGAGGGGAGACAGAGACAGAGAGAGACAGAGGGAGGGAGAGAGACAGAGAGAGAGAGAGAGAGACAGAGAGGGAGAGGGGAGGAGAGAGAGAGACAGAGGGGAGAGGGAGACAGAGAGAGACAGAGAGAGAGAGAGACAGAGAGGAGACAGAGACAGAGAGAGACAGAAAGAGGAGAGAGAGAGAGAGAGAGAGACGAGAGGGGAGACAGAGGGGAGGAGAGAGACAGAGAGAGCGAGAGGGAGGGGAGAGAGAGACAGAGGGGAGGGGGAGAGAAGAGAGATGAGAGAGAGGGGAGAGAGAAGGGAGGGAGAGAGACAGAGGGGAGAGAGACAGGAGGGGAGACAGAGAGAGAGACAGAGGGGAGGGGAGACAGAGAGAGAGGAGAGGGGAGAGAGAGACAGACAGAGACAGAGAGAGAGAGAGAGGAGAGAGAGAGACAGAGAGAGGAGAGACAGAGGGGAGGAGAGACAGAGGGGAGGGAGAGACAGAGGGGAGACAGAGAGACAGAGAGAGAAGACAGAGGGAGAGGGGAGACAGAGATGGAGGGGAGACAGAGGGGAGGGGAGACAGAGGGACAGAGGGGAGGGGAGACAGAGAGGGAGACAGAGGCAGAGAGAGAGAGAGAGACGGAGAGGAGACAGAGGAGGGGAGAGAGAGAGACAGAGAGACCCAGAGGGGAGGGGAGACAGAGAGAGAGAGAGAGACAGAAAGACAGAGGGGAGGGGGGACAGAGAGGGACAGAGGGGAGGGGAGACAGAGAGACAGAGGGGAGGGAGAGACAGAGAGACAGAGGGGAGGAGACAGAGAGAGACAGAGGGGAGAGGAGACAGAGGGGAGGGGAGACAGAGGGGAGGAGAGACAGAGACAGAGACAGAGGGGAGGAGACGAGACAGAGAGACAGAGGGGAGGGGAGACAGAGGGGAGAGGAGACAGAGACAGAGGGGAGGGGAGAGAGAGACAGAGGGAGGGGAGAAGAGACAGAGGGGAGGGGAGACAGAGAGACAGAGGGGAAGGGAGACAGAGAGAGAGAGAGAGAGGGAAACAGAGACAGAGAGAGAAAGAGAGAGACAGAGACAGAGAGACAGAGAGGGAGGAGCAGAGAGAGAGGGGAGGGGAGATAGAGAGCACAGAGGGGAGGGGGAGAGACAGAGAGAGACAGAGAGACAGAGGGAGAGGAGACAGAGACTGGAGAGAGGGGAGACAGAGACAGAGAGGGGAGACAGAGGGGAGGGGAGACAGAGGGACAGAGGGGAGGGGAGAGAGAGGAGAGAGACAGAGACAGGAGAGAGGGAAGACAGAGGGGAGGGGAGACAGAGACAGAGAGGAGAGGGGAGGAGAGACAGAGACAGAGAGACAGAGGGGAGGGGAGACAGAGAGAGACAGACAGAGGGAGACGGGGAGACGAGACAGAGAGACAGAGGGGAGGGGAGATAGAGAGACAGAGGGGAGGGGGAGAGAGGGGAGGGGAGACAGAGAGAGACAGAGAGAGAGAGAGAGAGGGAGAAGGGGAGAGAGAGACAGAGAGGAGGGGAGAGAGAGACAGAGGGGAGGGAGAGAGAGGAGAGAGGAGGGGAGGGGAGACAGAGAGACAGAGGAGAGAAGGGAGAGAGGGACAGAGACAGAGAGACAGAGGGGAGGGGGAGATAGAGAGACAGAGGGGAGGGGAGACAGAGGACGAGAGAGGAGGGGGGGGGGGAGACAGAGACAGAGAGACAGAGGGGAGGGGAGACAGAGAAAGAGAGAGACAGAGAGGAGGGGAGATAGAGAGACAGAGGGGAGGGGAGATTAGAGAGACAGACAGGGGAGGGGAGACAGAGACAGAGGGGAGGGGAGACAGAGAGACAGAGGGGAGGGGAGATAGAGAGACAGAGGGGAGGGGAGACAGAGACAGAGGGAGAGAGACAGAGAGAGAGAGGGGAGGGGAGACAGAGAGACAGAGGAGGAGGGGAGATAGAGAGACAGAGGGGAGGGGAGACAGAGGGACAGAGGGGAGGGGAGGGAGAGAAGAGGGGAGGGGAGACAGAGGCAGAGAGACAGAGGGGAGGGGAGACAGAGGGGAGAGAGACAGAGGGGAGGGGAGACAGAGAGACAGAGGGGAGGGGAGACAGAGAGACAGAGGGGAGGGGAGACAGAGACAGAGAGACAGAGGGGAGGAGAGAGACAGAGAGACAGAGGGGAGGGGAGACAGAGACAGAGGGGAGGGGAGACAGAGAGACAGAGGGGAGGGGAGATAGAGAGACAGAGGGGAGGGGAGACAGAGGGGAGGGGAGACAGAGACAGAGGGGAGGGGAGACAGAGAGGTCATGCCAGTTTGGCGTCAAGGAATGAAGTGAAGAGGTCCATGTCTTTCTGCATTTAATTACCGTCCTTCAAAGGCCACATTTCTGCTTTGCTTTACCTACACAAGTACAAGGTATGCATAGCATAAATTGTCATCCCATCACCTCATCACGTTCATCCATTAACCTTAAAACCTCTCTCTCTCTCTCTCCCTCTCTCTCTTTCTCTCTCTCTCTCTCTCTTTCACTTTCGTCATCCAAAACAAATTTATATCACCTTGGTTTTATTTACTTGTACTACTGCAAGGTATGCATGACATTTTGACAGCCCTAACCTTTTCCCCAACTCCACCCCTCATCTTTCTTATTTCTAACCCACCCTACAACTTCCCAACTATAATTTCACCCCCCCCCCTCACTCTCTCTCTCTAAAGCCCCACCCTCTATCTCAACCCTCCTTGCATCCCCTTCTCTCTCTCTCTCTCTCTCTCTCTCTCTCTCTCTCTCTCTCTCTCTCTCTCTCTCTCTCACACACACAACACACACACAAGTTTCAAGTTTAGTTTAATCCTTTTACCCCTATTGGGGTGTGGAGGACACAACACAAAACAAAAATGATACATTGGGTCATATCATCAAACGATATCAAAAGAAATTAAACACTTGTTTAGACTTTTAGAAATAACGTTTCACATAGTAATTTAAATCAAAACAACAAATGTATGTTTTTAGAATTATTCACATGAAATGAATTTTAAACAATTTTAGCCTGTTTTATGAATTTACTCAATTTAAGTTGTGTTTTCTTGTTAGCTTGGAACAAATTGCAAAGATTAAACATTGATAAACAAAATCGATATTTGTTAGCAATAAACATTCTCCGAAGTTGACTAAATTTTGGGCATTGTAAAACAAAATGAAACTCATCACCGACAGTATCCATGCTACATTCTTTCACACACACACACACACACACACCACACACACACACACACACACACACACACACACACACACACACACACACACAGAGAGACACACAGACACACACACACACACACACTTTCTCCTCCCCCTCCCAGTTTCTCTGTTCTACAATCATAACTTCTCCAACTGACAAGTCCCCTGGAATATCAGTTGTAGGCTAAGAGCAAACTCCACTGATCTGTGTGTACATATCAGTGAGGAGGGGCGGGGGTCACAAGGCATAGTGTGTAAATCACACAGGTGGAAAGTGATCTGCACACTAACTTCACAGACCTTTAACCAAGCCACCTAGCAAAACAGAAAGTGACCTCCACACTAACTTCACAGACCTTTAACCAAGCCACCTAGCAAAACAGAAAGTGACCTCCACACTAACTTCACAGACCTTTAACCAAGCCACCTTCACTAGCAAAACTAACTTCACACTCCACACTAACTTCACACCAAGCCACCTAGCAAAACAGAGTGACCTCCACACTAACTTCACAGACCTTTAACCAAGCCACCTAGCAAAACAGAAAGTGACCTCCACACTAACTTCACAGACCTTTAACCAAGCCACCTAGCAAAACAGAAAGTGATCTGCCAACTAACTTCACAGACCTTTGACCAAGCCACCTAGCAAAACAGAAAGTGACCTCCAACCACACTAACTTCACAGACCTTTAACCAAGCCACCTAGCAAAACAGAAAGTGACCTCCACACTAACTTCACAGACCTTTAACCAAGCCACCTAGCAAAACAGAAAGTGACCTCCACACTAACTTCACAGACCTTTGACCAAGCCACCTAGCAAAACAGAAAGTGACCTCCACACTAACTTCACAGACCTTTGACCAAGCCACCTAGCAAAACAGAGTGACCTCCACACTAACTTCACAGACCTTTGACCAAGCCACCTAGCAAAACAGAGTGATCTGCACACTAACTTCACAGACCTTTGACCAAGCCACCTAGCAAAACAGAAAGTGACCTCCACACTAACTTCACAGACCTTTAACCAAGCCACCTAGCAAAACAGAAAGTGACCTCCACACTAACTTCACAGACCTTTGACCAAGCCACCTAGCATAACAGAAAGTGATCTGCACACTAACTTCACAGACCTTTGACCAAGCCACCTAGCAAAACAGAGTGGCCTCCACACTAACTTCACAGACCTTTGACCAAGCCACCTAGCAAAACAGAAAGTGATCTGCACACTAACTTCACAGACCTTTGACCAAGCCACCTAGCAAAACAGAAAGTGATCTGCACACTAACTTCACACCTTTGACCAAGCCACCTAGCAAAACAGAAAGTGACCTCCACACTAACTTCACACAGCCTTTGACCAAGCCACCTAGCAAACAGTTTGAGGCGTTGCATCGTGAAGCACTATTATTAGCAGTCTGTCGTTTCCGACTATGACTGCCATTCAGCTGCTATTCTGGATGGATGGATGGAATGTGTGTACAGTGAAGATGCTTCTTCGCCACATTCCCACTGTCAAGGCCAAAAGGATTTGAGGAAAGCTGATGTTGGGAAGGTCCCCAAAGGCCAGCCAATCCTTTGGGCTGCAGCACTAGAGCCAGTGCAAATGACCCCCTAGTTAGAGAGTCGCAGTCTTCCACGAAAGACTAAGCTGTTCTACGATATTCCATAACTGTAGAAAACCATGTATTGTATAGCTCTCATGTTACTATTGGCCCCCACTAAGTAAAGGGCTAATGTCAAGCAATGGCAAAAACCATTTGAGTAAAGGGGTGATTGTTTGTATTAGTATAAAGCCCAAACGCTTGATCCTGCCCCAAATTCTCTTTTCCATTTAAGTGTTATATCAAGAAGAAAAAAGAGGGGGTGGGAGGAGAAGAAAAGGGGTTGGGTGGAGGGAAGAGGGTGGGAAATGGGTCTACTCATCTTGATTAATATCCCCCTAACCAGCAGTCAGAGCAGTAGGCCTAAAATAACAAGTTATTGTCATGCAGCTGTAGTTTGCCGTAAGGATTATTTCATTCACATGTTGTGTTTGAAGTAATGAGCATGCAATTATGCAGTAGCTATGAACAAAAAGGAAAACGTTCTATCTTGATCCCCCATTCCCCTCTCTCTCTGGTAATTGTGGTGTGTGTGTGTGTGTGTGTGTGTGTGTGTGTGTGTGTGTGTGTGTGTGTGTGTGTGTGTGTGTGCGTGTGTGTGTGTGTGTGCGTGCGTGTGTGCGCGTGCGTGCGTGCGTGTGCGTGTGTGCGTGTGCGTGCGTGCGTGTGCGTGTGCGCGTGCGCGTGCGCGTGCGCGCATGCGTGTCAGTGGTGTCAAGGGTTGAGAAATGCCTGTGCACCCTTCATTTCTCTATTTCACCAAATGGAGGACGACAACTGAGGGCTGAACGATGCACGTCAAGGTGTTGTCTGCCTCTCTCTCTCCGCCTCACACAGCCCGAGGGTCATTATGGAGAGAACGCCTATACCTACCTACCTGCCTCTCTCTCTCCGCCCCACACAGCCCGAGGGTCATTATGGAGAGAACGCCTATACCTACCTGCCTGCCTCTCTCTCCGCCTCACACAGCCTGTCTATATTGAGAGAACGTCTATACCTACCTCTCTCTCCGCCTCACACAGCCCGAGGGTCATTATTGAGAGAACGTCTATACCTACCTACAGCCCGAGGGTCATTATGGAGAGAGATACTGCCTCTCTCTCTCCGCCCCACACAGCCTGAGGGTCATTATTGAGAGAACGTCTATACCCTACCTCTCTCTCCGCCTCACACAGCCCGAGGGTCATTATTGAGAGAACGTCTATACCTACCTGCCTGCCTCTCTCTCTCTCCGCCTCACAGCCCGAGGGTCATTATGGAGAGAATGTCTATACCTACCTGCCTCTCTCTCTCCGCCCCACACAGCCCGAGGGTCATTATGGAGAGAACGCCTGGAGAGAACGTCTATACCTGCCTGTCTCGCCTATACCTCTCTCTCTCCGCCTCACACAGCCTGAGGGTCATTATTGAGAGAACGTCTATACCTACCTGCCTCTCTCTCTCCGCCTCACACAGCCCGAGGGTCATTATTGAGAGAACGCCTATACCTGCCTGCCTCTCTCTCTCCGCCTCACACAGCCTGAGGGTCATTATTGAGAGAACGCCTATACCTGCCTCTCCTCTCTCTCTCCGCCTCACACAGCCCGAGGGTCATTATTGAGAGAACGCCTATACCTGCCTGCCTCTCTCTCTGCCTCACACAGCCCGAGGGTCATTATTGAGAGAACGCCTATACCTGCCTCTCTCCCCGCCTCTCTCGCCTATACCTACCTGCCTCACACACACCCCGAGGGTCATTATTGAGAGAACGCCTATACCTACCTGCCTCTCTCTCTCCGCCTCACACAGCCTGAGGGTCATTATTGAGAGAACGTCTATACCTGCCTGCCTCTCTCTCTCCCTACTGCCTCACACAGCCTGAGGGTCATTATTGAGAGAACGCCTATACCTGCCTCTCTCTCCGCCTCACACAGCCTGAGGGTCATTCTGGAGAGAACGTCTATACCTACCTGCCTCTCTCTCTCCGCCTCACACAGCCCGAGGGTCATTATTGAGAGAACGCCTATACCTACCTGCCTCTCTCTCTCCGCCTCACACAGCCCGAGGGTCATTATGGAGAGAACGTCTATACCTACCTGCCCTCTCTCTCTCCGCCCCACACAGCCCGAGGGTCATTATGGAGAGAACGTCTATACCTACCTGCCTCTCTCTCTCTCCGCCTCACACAGCCTGAGGGTCATTATTGAGAGAACGCCTATACCTACCTGCCTCTCTCTCTCCGCCTCACACAGCCTGAGGGTCATTATTGAGAGAACGTCTATACCTACCTGCCTGCCTCTCTCTCTCCGCCTCACACAGCCCGAGGGTCATTATTGAGAGAACGCCTATACCTACCTGCCTCTCTCTCTCTCCGCCTCACACAGCCCGAGGGTCATTATTGAGAGAACGTCTATACCTACCTGCCTGTCTCTCTCTCTCCGCCTCACACAGCCCGAGGGTCATTATTGAGAGAACGTCTATACCTACCTGCCTCTCTCTCTCCGCCCCACACAGCCTGAGGGTCATCATTGAGAGAACGTCTATACCTACCTGCCTCTCTCTCCCCGCCTCACACAGCCCGAGGGTCATTATTGAGAGAACGTCTATACCTACCTTCCTGCCTCTCTCTCTCCGCCTCACAGCCCGAGGGTCATTATGGAGAGAACGTCTATACCTACCTGCCTGCCTCTCTCTCTCCGCCTCACACAGCCTGAGGGTCATTATGGAGAGAACGTCTATACCTACCTGCCTCTCTCTCTCCGCCTCACACAGCCCGAGGGTCATTATGGAGAGAACGTCTATACCTACCTACCTGCCTCTCTCTCTCCGCCTCACACAGCCTGAGGGTCATTATGGAGAGAACGTCTATACCTGCCTGCCTCTCTCTCTCCGCCTCA
>CM065684.1:66952154-66959654 GCA_017654935.2 Phymorhynchus buccinoides | reverse complement strand
AAAAAAAGCTTTGTTAGCTTATTCTTTAACCATCAATAAAGATGATTTTGACTTGACTTGACTTGACTCTCTCTCTCTCTCTCTCTCTCTCTCTCTCTCTCTCTCTCTCTCTCTCTCTCTCCTGTTATGTTGATACACGGCTGAGTGATGCACATCAAGGTGGTTGGCCTGACATTAGTGACACAGCCCTTGGGTCGTTCAAATCCCTCAGTGGACCGTTGGGGTCTGTCCTCAGACTGTGGCCGGCTGTTGTGCTCATCCTCAGACTGTGGCCAGCTGTTGTGCTCATCCTCAGACTGTGGCCAGCTGTTGTGCTCATCCTCAGACTGTGGCCGGCTGTTGTGCTCATCCTCAGAATGTGGCCGGCTGTTGTGCTCATCCTCAGACTGTGGCCGGCTGTTGTGCTCATCCACAGACTGTGGCCAGCTGTTGTGCTCATCCTCAGACTGTGGCCGGCTGTTGTGCTCATCCTCAGACTGTGGCCGGCTGTTGTGCTCATCCTCAGACTGTGGCCGGCTGTTGTGCTCATCCTCAGAATGTGGCCGGCTGTTGTGCTCATCCTCAGACTGTGGCCGGCTGTTGTGCTCATCCTCAGACTGTGGCCGGCTGTTGTGCTCATCCTCAGACTGTGGCCGGCTGTTGTGCTCATCCTCAGACTGTGGCCGGCTGTTGTGCTCATCCTCAGACTGTGGCCGGCTGTTGTGCTCATCCTCAGACTGTGGCCGGCTGTTGTGCTCATCCTCAGACTGTGGCCAGCTGTTGTGCTCATCCTCAGACTGTGGCCAGCTGTTGTGCTCATCCTCAGACTGTGGCCAGCTGTTGTGCTGCTCATCCTCAGAATGTGGCCGGCTGTTGTGCTCATCCTCAGACTGTGGCCAGCTGTTGTGCTCATCCTCAGACTGTGGCCGGCTGTTGTGCTCATCCTCAGAATGTGGCCGGCTGTTGTGCTCATCCTCAGACTGTGGCCAGCTGTTGTGCTCATCCTCAGACTGTGGCCGGCTGTTCTGCTCATCCTCAGACTGTGGCCGGCTGTTGTGCTCATCCTCAGAATGTGGCCGGCTGTTGTGCTCATCCTCAGACTGTGGCCGGCTGTTGTGCTCATCCTCAGACTGTGGCCGGCTGTTGTGCTCATCCTCAGAATGTGGCCGGCTGTTGTGCTCATCCTCAGACTGTGGCCGGCTGTTCTGCTCATCCTCAGACTGTGGCCGGCTGTTGTGCTCATCCTCAGACTGTGGCCGGCTGTTGTGCTCATCCTCAGACTGTGGCCGGCTGTTGTGCTCATCCTCAGAATGTGGCCGGCTGTTGTGCTCATCCTCAGAATGTGGCCGGCTGTTGTGCTCATCCTCAGACTGTGGCCGGCTGTTGTGCTCATCCTCAGACTGTGGCCGGCTGTTCTGCTCATCCTCAGACTGTGGCCGGCTGTTGTGCTCATCCTCAGACTGTGGCCGGCTGTTGTGCTCATCCTCAGAATGTGGCCGGCTGTTGTGCTCATCCTCAGAATGTGGCCGGCTGTTCTGCTCATCCTCAGAATGTGGCCGGCTGTTGTGCTCATCCTCAGAATGTGGCCGGCTGTTGTGCTCATCCTCAGACTGTGGCCGGCTGTTGTGCTCATCCTCAGAATGTGGCCGGCTGTTGTGCTCATCCTCAGAATGTGGCCGGCTGTTCTGCTCATCCTCAGACTGTGGCCGGCTGTTCTGCTCATCCTCAGACTGTGGCCGGCTGTTGTGCTCATCCTCAGAATGTGGCCGGCTGTTGTGCTCATCCTCAGAATGTGGCCGGCTGTTGTGCTCATCCTCAGACTGTGGCCGGCTGTTGTGCTCATCCTCAGAATGTGGCCGGCTGTTGTGCTCATCCTCAGACTGTGGCCGGCTGTTGTGCTCATCCTCAGACTGTGGCCGGCTGTTCTGCTCATCCTCAGAATGTGGCCGGCTGTTGTGCTCATCCTCAGAATGTGGCCGGCTGTTGTGCTCATCCTCAGAATGTGGCCGGCTGTTGTGCTCATCCTCAGAATGTGGCCGGCTGTTCTGCTCATCCTCAGACTGTGGCCGGCTGTTGTGCTCATCCTCAGAATGTGGCCGGCTGTTGTGCTCATCCTCAGAATGTGGCCGGCTGTTGTGCTCATCCTCAGACTGTGGCCGGCTGTTGTGCTCATCCTCAGAATGTGGCCGGCTGTTGTGCTCATCCTCAGAATGTGGCCGGCTGTTCTGCTCATCCTCAGACTGTGGCCGGCTGTTCTGCTCATCCTCAGAATGTGGCCGGCTGTTGTGCTCATCCTCAGAATGTGGCCGGCTGTTCTGCTCATCCTCAGAATGTGGCCGGCTGTTGTCGTCGGAGCTATTTTTCCTGCTCTTCCCTACTATCTTTAGGCTTTTTTCTGGCTGATGATTTGTGTGTC
The DNA here is from genome assembly GCA_017654935.2 of Phymorhynchus buccinoides. NCBI lineage: Eukaryota > Metazoa > Mollusca > Gastropoda > Neogastropoda > Raphitomidae > Phymorhynchus > Phymorhynchus buccinoides. The sequence continues at coordinate 66,957,259 of CM065684.1, read as the reverse complement.
GAGTGATCAGGTGTGGGGGGGGGGGGGGGGTGAGGAGAGAGAGGAGGGGGGGGGGGGGGGCAGACAAACAGGACAGAGACAGTAGGGAGAGGGAGAAGAGGGGTGGTCCATCAAACAGGACAGAGACAGTAGGGAGAGGGAGAAGAGGGGTGGTCCATCAAACAGGACAGAGACAGTAGGGAGAGGGAGAAGAGGGGTGGTCCATCAAACAGGACAGAGACAGTAGGGAGAGGGAGAAGAGGGGTGGTCCATCAAACAGGACAGAGACAGTAGGGAGAGGGAGAAGAGGGGTGGTCCATCAAACAGGACAGACCTTGCTCCGCTGTGCTCTGTTGCAATGTGTGCTAGTTTTCTCTTCACCAACTTGAGGTCAATTAACCCTTTACAAGCCATGCACACCTGAAGAGGCTAAGCGAGATGACAGCGCCATTAACCCTTCACCGCCTAGCTACTTACAGCTGATGAGCTGGGAACTCTTGCACTAAGCTGAGGAAATTACAGAAAGAATGAAAACATACTTTGAGCGAAAACCCCACGTGGATTGCCACGCGGATAGGACATAGCACGTGCTCCTACATGAGATTGACTGTTTTCAAAACTTACTCCTCTTCACCTGTACTGACCCCATAATTAACTATTAGTACGGTGTGCTTTCTCCAGCAATCCCTTCTTCAGATGCACACAAGCCCCCCTAACTGGGGGGAGTAAGGGCAGAGTGGGGAAACAGAGGGGGGATTAGGGGCAGAGTGGGGAAACAGTGGGGGGATTAGGGGCAGAGTGGGGAAACAGTGGGGGGATTAGGGGCAGAGTGGGGAAACAGTGGGGGGATTAGGGGCAGAGTGGGGAAACAGTGGGGGGATTAGGGGCAGAGTGGGGAAACAGTGGGGGGATTAGGGGCAGAGTGGGGAAACAGTGGGGGGATTAGGGGCAGAGTGGGGAAACAGTGGGGGGATTAGGGGCAGAGTGGGGAAACAGTGGGGGGATTAGGGGCAGAGTGGGGAAACAGTGGGGGGATTAGGGGCAGAGTGGGGAAACAGTGGGGGGATTAGGGGCAGAGTGGGGAAACAGTGGGGGGATTAGGGGCAGAGTGGGGAAACAGTGGGGGGATTAGGGGCAGAGTGGGGAAACAGTGGGGGGATTAGGGGCAGAGTGGGGAAACAGTGGGGGGATTAGGGGCAGAGTGGGGAAACAGTGGGGGGATTAGGGGCAGAGTGGGGAAACAGAGGGGGGATTAGGGGCAGAGTGGGGAAACAGTGGGGGGATTAGGGGCAGAGTGGGGAAACAGTGGGGGGATTAGGGGCAGAGTGGGGAAACAGTGGGGGGATTAGGGGCAGAGTGGGGAAACAGTGGGGGGATTAGGGGCAGAGTGGGGAAACAGTGGGGGGATTAGGGGCAGAGTGGGGAAACAGTGGGGGGATTAGGGGCAGAGTGGGGAAACAGTGGGGGGATTAGGGGCAGAGTGGGGAAACAGAGGGGGGATTAGGGGCAGAGTGGGGAAACAGAGGGGGGATTAGGGGCAGAGTGGGGAAACAGAGGGGGGATTAGGGGCAGAGTGGGGAAACAGAGGGGGGATTAGGGGCAGAGTGGGGAAACAGAGGGGGGATTAGGGGCAGAGTGGGGAAACAGTGGGGGGATTAGGGGCAGAGTGGGGAAACAGAGGGGGGATTAGGGGCAGAGTGGGGAAACAGAGGGGGGATTAGGGGCAGAGTGGGGAAACAGTGGGGGGATTAGGGGCAGAGTGGGGAAACAGTGGGGGGATTAGGGGCAGAGTGGGGAAACAGTGGGGGGATTAGGGGCAGAGTGGGGAAACAGTGGGGGGATTAGGGGCAGAGTGGGGAAACAGTGGGGGGATTAGGGGCAGAGTGGGGAAACAGAGGGGGGATTAGGGGCAGAGTGGGGAAACAGTGGGGGGATTAGGGGCAGAGTGGGGAAACAGTGGGGGGATTAGGGGCAGAGTGGGGAAACAGAGGGGGGATTAGGGGCAGAGTGGGGAAACAGTGGGGGGATTAGGGGCAGAGTGGGGAAACAGTGGGGGGATTAGGGGCAGAGTGGGGAAACAGTGGGGGGATTAGGGGCAGAGTGGGGAAACAGTGGGGGGATTAGGGGCACAGTGGGGAAACAGTGGGGGGATTAGGGGCACAGTGGGGAAACAGTGGGGGGATTAGGGGCAGAGTGGGGAAACAGTGGGGGGATTAGGGGCAGAGTGGGGAAACAGTGGGGGGATTAGGGGCAGAGTGGGGAAACAGTGGGGGGATTAGGGGCAGAGTGGGGAAACAGTGGGGGGATTAGGGGCAGAGTGGGGAAACAGTGGGGGGATTAGGGGCAGAGTGGGGAAACAGGGGATTAGGGGCACAGTGGGGAGATTAGGGGCACAGTGGGGAAACAGTGGGGGGATTAGGGGAAGTGGGGAAACAGTGGGGGGATTAAGGGCACAGTGGGGAAACAGTGGGGGGGGGGGGGGGGGGGGGGGGCATTAAGGGCACAGTAGGGAAATCTGTACGGTGCAACAGCTGTGAGGTTGGTCCCCAACCATCACCAGGTCTGTATCACAACACAGCACAGTATAAACCACCTGTTTCACCCTCTGTCCATAAACAGCACAGTGTCACTGCTCTATCAACGTGGTTAGCACTTGGATTGTAGAGAACAAAACAGCGTGTTGAAGACAGCGCGATGTACACGCCAAACAGGCCAGTCAGCCTCTCAACTGCACCAAGGCTGCAGTACAGAAAAGACTTTTGTGATTTCTAATCTGACTTCAAAACAACACTGTTTCTATAAAATTTGTCTTTCTCTTTCAGTCCCCCCCCCCCCCCCACTCCTTACTTCTGATCTCTCTCTCTCTCTCTCTCTCTCTCTCTCTCTCTCTCTCTCTCTCCTCTCCCCTCCCCTCCCCTCCCCTCCCCTCCCCTCCCCTCCCTCCCCTCCCCTCCCCTCCCCTCTCTCTCTCTCTCTCTCTCTCTCTCTCTCTCTCTCTCTCTCTCTCTCTCTCTTTTGAGTTACCAAGAAAATAATTGCTCAGGATGCACATGAAACAATACAATATTTCTTACATAACCCTCACAAATAAAACGCACAGAACACACACACACACACACACACACACACACACACACACACACACACACACACACACACACACACACACACACACACACACACACACACACACACACACACACACACACACACAGCGTTTTGCTAAGCCTCTCCTTAATCTGCATGCACACACATACACGCCAGTACACAATCGCACGCGCGCACACACACATACATACACACACGCACGATCTCTTTTTGAAGCAGCAAATGCACCTCTTTCCTCCTATCCTTGCTTCATAGACCAATTCAAAGACCCACCTTTGAAAACCTGAACAAGTTTAGTCCTCCACAAATAACAGCCCTCCATGCTTTTGGAAAAGTAAGTGAACAAGCAGCCAACTGCACAGTCTTCAACTATCTGTTGAAAGAAGGCTGGGGTGGAAGGGGGAGGGGAGTCGGGACATGTGTAAGGAAGGTGTTAAGAACAAGGAGATGGAGATGGGAGGGGGGATAGGATGATACAAGAATGGTCAATGCTCAACATTTGATGGAGATTCCGCTCTCGGTGCAGAATTAAGATGGAACTTTCCATTAGAACCTGAGCTCGCAGAATTAAGATGGAATTTTCCATTACGACCTGAGCTCGCAGAATTAAGATGGACATTTTAATCATTACCTGAGCTCGGGTAAAAACGACAAGGACAGGCTTGTTTAATTGCACAATGATACTAACAAAACCACCACATACGAATTGCATCTTCAAAATCAGATGAACCTATTCGACAAATCAAAAACATTCAAAGACAAAGGCAGTTAGTCAAGATAATCTTGTCTGTCAAGCTAAAATATACAACACATAGGATGAAATCCCTATCGACTGAAAATCACCCAAACCATTTAATGACAAAAGATGGTCAAAAAATGTCAATGACCTTTTCACTGCAGTTTGAAGCCATTGAAAGGCTAGTGGTGATACACGGGGCAGAACAAGGCGCCATGTTGCAGAGGCCAGCTGCTGACATTGCAGGCATTGTCTGCATTCCACAGTGGAGTAGGTGCAGCCTGCACTGACAGTGATGAAGCAGCATCTTTTCTTCCCATCGATGTGTGTTTTGTGGGTTTTTGTTGTTGTCGGGTTTTTTTGCTGTCCCATCTTCTGGGCCGTACAGTGGCGTTGCTCCCACACCGCTCATTCCGAATCCCAATTCGCAGCTACACCCCGGCTTGTTCAGGTCGCAGAATCCGAGACCAGCCGTCAAAGGGGAGCGAATCTAAGTTAGGCCGTCAGGAGGCAACCAACCGAGGAGACACTGCACTGCTGCTGAGTCACCTCAGTGGAGTTCATTGGAGCCTGTTCAGGACACCACCTACTAAGCCCCGGCCCTACTGACGACACTATTCTCTTAGTCGCGGAGCCAGCGTGAGTGAGGTCCTCCTCTGAGGGCGCCACCACGACCGTCCACAGAGAGCTCCACAGAACACACTGATCCCCATGACTTTGACCCGAACGCACCAAAGCATAGACTGGATCGGAAACCGAAACTGAGGTCACCATGAGAGCAGGGCATGCAACGCCACATAATTTGAATTTAATTTTTTTTTTTAATGATTGATGGAAATGAGGCGGATGACAATGATGATGATGATGATGCTATGAAGTTCCGTATATCGGTCTGAGACTGCATGACAGGGCTGTATTCTACGCTTCCTTTCATAATGATATCCCGGCGTTAACCAGGCCTGAGAACTACAGACACTTGCAGTGTTGGTCTTGAAATTAGAGCAACACTCTCAGAATCGCATCCGTTAAGCGGATGAAGCTCAACTGTGGTGGTTTTAGACTTCCCCCATTGAGCCCACAGCCACTCACTCTGGGTAGGAGTCGGTCCAGGACCGAAAAAGTCTCGATGGGATTCGAACCCAAGACCTCCCAGCCAGTAGTCCGCGACGCTAACCATTACACCACGGCGGCTGGTCCCATCGATATGTTGGTGCCCAAGGCGCTTCAATACTATTTTCATTGAGACACACTCCCACACACAATGACTTCACTATATGACACT
>CM065684.1:66942154-66947154 GCA_017654935.2 Phymorhynchus buccinoides | reverse complement strand
CTACACAGACCAAAGGACTTCACAAAGTCATCAGAGTTCATCAGGGACAAGCAGAATGAACCAACTACACAGACCAAAGGACTTCACAAAGTCATCAGAGTTCATCAGGGACAATCAGAATGAACCAACTACACAGACCAAAGGACTTCACAAAGTCATCAGAGTTCATCAGGGACAATCAGAATGAACCAACTACACAGACCAAAGGACTTCACAAAGTCATCAGAGTTCATCAGGGACAAGCAGAATGAACCAACTACACAGACCAAAGGACTTCACAAAGTCATCAGAGTTCATCAGGGACAATCAGAATGAACCAACTACACAGACCAAAGGACTTCACAAAGTCATCAGAGTTCATCAGGGACAATCAGAATGAACCAACTACACAGACCAAAGGACTTCACAAAGTCATCAGAGTTCATCAGGGACAATCAGAATGAACCAACTACACAGACCAAAGGACTTCACAAAGTCATCAGAGTTCATCAGGGACAATCAGAATGAACCAACTACACAGACCAAAGGACTTCACAAAGTCATCAGAGTTCATCAGGGACAATCAGAATGAACCAACTACACAGACCAAAGGACTTCACAAAGTCATCAGAGTTCATCAGGGACAATCAGAATGAACCAACTACACAGACCAAAGGACTTCACAAAGTCATCAGAGTTCATCAGGGACAATCAGAATGAACCAACTACACAGACCAAAGGACTTCACAAAGTCATCAGAGTTCATCAGGGACAATCAGAATGAACCAACTACACAGACCAAAGGACTTCACAAAGTCATCAGAGTTCATCAGGGACAATCAGAATGAACCAACTACACAGACCAAAGGACTTCACAAAGTCATCAGAGTTCATCAGGGACAATCAGAATGAACCAACTACACAGACCAAAGGACTTCACAAAGTCATCAGAGTTCATCAGGGACAATCAGAATGAACCAACTACACAGACCAAAGGACTTCACAAAGTCATCAGAGTTCATCAGGGACAATCAGAATGAACCAACTACACAGACCAAAGGACTTCACAAAGTCATCAGAGTTCATCAGGGACAATCAGAATGAACCAACTACACAGACCAAAGGACTTCACAAAGTCATCAGAGTTCATCAGGGACAATCAGAATGAACCAACTACACAGACCAAAGGACTTCACAAAGTCATCAGAGTTCATCAGGGACAAGCAGAATGAACCAACTACACAGACCAAAGGACTTCACAAAGTCATCAGAGTTCATCAGGGACAAGCAGAATGAACCAACTACACAGACCAAAGGACTTCACAAAGTCATCAGAGTTCATCAGGGACAATCAGAATGAACCAACTACACAGACCAAAGGACTTCACAAAGTCATCAGAGTTCATCAGGGACAATCAGAATGAACCAACTACACAGACCAAAGGACTTCACAAAGTCATCAGAGTTCATCAGGGACAATCAGAATGAACCAACTACACAGACCAAAGGACTTCACAAAGTCATCAGAGTTCATCAGGGACAAGCAGAATGAACCAACTACACAGACCAAAGGACTTCACAAAGTCATCAGAGTTCATCAGGGACAATCAGAATGAACCAACTACACAGACCAAAGGACTTCACAAAGTCATCAGAGTTCATCAGGGACAAGCAGAATGAACCAACTACACAGACCAAAGGACTTCACAAAGTCATCAGAGTTCATCAGGGACAATCAGAATGAACCAACTACACAGACCAAAGGACTTCACAAAGTCATCAGAGTTCATCAGGGACAATCAGAATGAACCAACTACACAGACCAAAGGACTTCACAAAGTCATCAGAGTTCATCAGGGACAATCAGAATGAACCAACTACACAGACCAAAGGACTTCACAAAGTCATCAGAGTTCATCAGGGACAATCAGAATGAACCAACTACACAGACCAAAGGACTTCACAAAGTCATCAGAGTTCATCAGGGACAAGCAGAATGAACCAACTACACAGACCAAAGGACTTCACAAAGTCATCAGAGTTCATCAGGGACAATCAGAATGAACCAACTACACAGACCAAAGGACTTCACAAAGTCATCAGAGTTCATCAGGGACAATCAGAATGAACCAACTACACAGACCAAAGGACTTCACAAAGTCATCAGAGTTCATCAGGGACAAGCAGAATGAACCAACTACACAGACCAAAGGACTTCACAAAGTCATCAGAGTTCATCAGGGACAATCAGAATGAACCAACTACACAGACCAAAGGACTTCACAAAGTCATCAGAGTTCATCAGGGACAAGCAGAATGAACCAACTACACAGACCAAAGGACTTCACAAAGTCATCAGAGTTCATCAGGGACAATCAGAATGAACCAACTACACAGACCAAAGGACTTCACAAAGTCATCAGAGTTCATCAGGGACAAGCAGAATGAACCAACTACACAGACCAAAGGACTTCACAAAGTCATCAGAGTTCATCAGGGACAATCAGAATGAACCAACTACACAGACCAAAGGACTTCACAAAGTCATCAGAGTTCATCAGGGACAATCAGAATGAACCAACTACACAGACCAAAGGACTTCACAAAGTCATCAGAGTTCATCAGGGACAATCAGAATGAACCAACTACACAGACCAAAGGACTTCACAAAGTCATCAGAGTTCATCAGGGACAATCAGAATGAACCAACTACACAGACCAAAGGACTTCACAAAGTCATCAGAGTTCATCAGGGACAATCAGAATGAACCAACTACACAGACCAAAGGACTTCACAAAGTCATCAGAGTTCATCAGGGACAATCAGAATGAACCAACTACACAGACCAAAGGACTTCACAAAGTCATCAGAGTTCATCAGGGACAATCAGAATGAACCAACTACACAGACCAAAGGACTTCACAAAGTCATCAGAGTTCATCAGGGACAAGCAGAATGAACCAACTACACAGACCAAAAGACTTCACAAAGTCATCAGAGTTCATCAGGGACAAGCAGAATGAACCAACTACACAGACCAAAGGACTTCACAAAGTCATCAGAGTTCATCAGGGACAATCAGAATGAACCAACTACACAGACCAAAGGACTTCACAAAGTCATCAGAGTTCATCAGGGACAATCAGAATGAACCAACTGAACCAAAAGTCTAGAGTTCATCACAGACCAAACACAGACCAAAAGACTTCACAAAGTCATCTTCACAAAGTCATCAGAGTTCATCAGGGACAATCAGAATGAACCAACTACACAGACCAAAGGACTTCACAAAGTCATCAGAGTTCATCAGGGACAATCAGAATGAACCAACTACACAGACCAAAAGACTTCACAAAGTCATCAGAGTTCATCAGGGACAATCTGAACAAGACCAAAGGACTTCACAAAGTCATCAGAATGAACCAACTACACAGACCAAAAGACTTCACAAAGTCATCAGAGTTCATCAGGGACAATCAGAATGAACCAACTACACAGACCAAAGGACTTCACAAAGTCATCAGAGTTCATCAGGGACAATCAGAATGAACCAACTACACAGACCAAAGGACTTCACAAAGTCATCAGAGTTCATCAGGGACAATCAGAATGAACCAACTACACAGACCAAAGGACTTCACAAAGTCATCAGAGTTCATCAGGGACAATCAGAATGAACCAACTACACAGACCAAAGGACTTCACAAAGTCATCAGAGTTCATCAGGGACAATCAGAATGAACCAACTACACAGACCAAAGGACTTCACAAAGTCATCAGAGTTCATCAGGGACAAGCAGAATGAACCAACTACACAGACCAAAGGACTTCACAAAGTCATCAGAGTTCATCAGGGACAATCAGAATGAACCAACTACACAGACCAAAGGACTTCACAAAGTCATCAGAGTTCATCGGGGACAATCAGAATGAACCAACTACACAGACCAAAGGACTTCACAAAGTCATCAGAGTTCATCGGGGACAATCAGAATGAACCAACTACACAGACCAAAGGACTTCACAAAGTCATCAGAGTTCATCGGGGACAATCAGAATGAACCAACTACACAGACCAAAGGACTTCACAAAGTCATCAGAGTTCATCAGGGACAATCAGAATGAACCAACTACACAGACCAAAGGACTTCACAAAGTCATCAGAGTTCATCAGGGACAAGCAGAATGAACCAACTACACAGACCAAAGGACTTCACAAAGTCATCAGAGTTCATCAGGGACAATCAGAATGAACCAACTACACAGACCAAAGGACTTCACAAAGTCATCAGAGTTCATCAGGGACAATCAGAATGAACCAACTACACAGACCAAAAGACTTCACAAAGTCATCAGAGTTCATCAGGGACAATCAGAATGAACCAACTACACAGACCAAAAGGACTTCACAAAGTCATCAGAGTTCATCAGGGACAATCAGAATGAACCAACTACACAGACCAAAGGACTTCACAAAGTCATCAGAGTTCATCAGGGACAATCAGAATGAACCAACTACACAGACCAAAGGACTTCACAAAGTCATCAGAGTTCATCAGGGACAATCAGAATGAACCAACTACACAGACCAAAGGACTTCACAAAGTCATCAGAGTTCATCAGGGACAATCAGAATGAACCAACTACACAGACCAAAGGACTTCACAAAGTCATCAGAGTTCATCAGGGACAATCAGAATGAACCAACTACACAGACCAAAGGACTTCACAAAGTCATCAGAGTTCATCAGGGACAATCAGAATGAACCAACTACACAGACCAAAGGACTTCACAAAGTCATCAGAGTTCATCAGGGACAATCAGAATGAACCAACTACACAGACCAAAGGACTTCACAAAGTCATCAGAGTTCATCAGGGACAATCAGAATGAACCAACTACACAGACCAAAGGACTTCACAAAGTCATCAGAGTTCATCAGGGACAATCAGAATGAACCAACTACACAGACCAAAGGACTTCACAAAGTCATCAGAGTTCATCAGGGACAAGCAGAAT
>CM065684.1:66929654-66939654 GCA_017654935.2 Phymorhynchus buccinoides | reverse complement strand
AGCCACAAAATTCGAAGATAACAAAGATTGAAGCAGTGAAACAATCATAATAACACTCTCAGGTGCATGTAACACGAGGAATTTTATCCTTATTAAGCAAACTAGTGGTTTACATATAGGACATTGCAAAATGATGGAATAAAGAGAAAATATAGTATATAATCATATAAATATTTGCATTTGGGTCAATACAAATAAAACAGATAAACATAATTTCATGTCTAATGTTAAACGCGTAGTAACCTTTCATTCAACATCACTTAATTGTTCACCAGAGAGGAACCTTTTCCCCACATTCAAGGCATGGAAAATAAACTTCGATAATAGCTGGGATTTCGTCATTGAGTTTGCCTGAAGGAGTGCATGTAGTGACAGTGGAGAGAACTTGTGTAAAAGCTTCTGCCTTAGGTCAGTATATAAAGGACATTTGAAAATAAAGTGGTCTTCGTTTTCTATTTTTGACACACAGACAGGACATGTACGGTCTGAAGCATTCTGACTGTATCTGTGCATATTATTGTTCAATGGGAGAACACCAAAACGTAAATGTGACAAAGCAACACGAAAGCAGTATGTGTCGACAAAAGAAAAATATTGCTCTTTTTCAAAAATAGTTTTGAAACTCCTATAAGACACATATCTATCTCTATCTCTGATGGCACCGGACCACTCTTGAACAAACATGTCAATTAGCCTTTGTTTAAATTGCTTAAGAAAGATAGTGGGATTACCAACAGATTGGTAGAGCCATACAAAAGCAAATCCTGTTTCACATAAAAATTTCCCTGATTTTACTTGCCCAACAATCTTTACCTTGTGAATCTAGAGTGACTAGCATTTTATAGGATTGTTTGGGAATTATATTTTGATCCATATCCAGCAAACGTATCCAGTACCTCACACAGTTAACACATGAAGCTATAAATATAGGATACCTCCCAAGGTCTCCATAAACCATTTTGTTAGGTGTTCGAATAGGGACCCCAAGATAACGTTTACATGCTAATAAATGGACCTTTTCCAAACTGTCAAGTCTTTGGTATCCCCAAATTTCCGACGAATAAAGAAGAATTGATTTGATTTGATCTGAGAGAGAGAGAGAGAGAGAGAGAGAGAGAGAGAGAGAGAGAGAGAGAGAGAGAGAGAGAGGAGAGAGAGAGAGATAGAGAGAGAGAGAGAGAGAGAGACGACAGAGAGAGAGAGAGAGAGAGAGAGAGAGAGAGAGAGAGAGAGAGAGAGAGAGAGAGAGAGAGAGAGAGAGCTTAGAGAGAGAGAGAGAGAGAGAGAGAAGAGAGAGAGAGAGAGAGAGAGAGAGAGAGAGAGAGAGTGGAAGAATAGAGGGCAGAGAAAACAGGGAAAGACGAGATGCAGACGACAAACAGGGATTAGACAGACAAAGGACAGACAACAAAGACAGAGAGTGGTTGCCAAACAAACTAATAAACAGACACAAGGACACATAGATGTACACATAAACAGACACACAGATGTCCACATAAACAGACACACAGATGTGCACATAAACAGACACACAGATGTCCACATAAACAGACACACAGATGTCCACATAAACAGACACACAGATGTGCACATAAACAGACACACAGATGTCCACATAAACAGACACATAGATGTACACATAAACACACACATAAACAGACACATAGATGTACACATAAACACACACACACATATACACACAGATGTACACATAAACACACACAGAGATGTCCACATAAACAGACACATAGATGTACACATAAACAGACACACAGATGTGCACATAAACAGACACACAGATGTCCACATAAACACACACAGATGTCCACATAAACAGACACACAGATGTGCACATAAACAGACACACAGATGTCCACATAAACAGACACACAGATGTGCACATAAACAGACACACAGATGTCCACATAAACAGACACACAGATGTACACATAAACAGACACACAGATGTCCACATAAACACACACAGATGTCCACATAAACAGACACACAGATGACCACATAAACAGACACACAGATGTGCACATAAACAGACACACAGATGTACATATAAACAGACACACAGATGTCCACATAAACACACACAGATGACCACATAAACACACACAGATGTGCACATAAACAGACACACAGATGTCCACATAAACAGACACATAGATGTACACATAAACAGACACACAGATGTACATATAAACAGACACACAGATGTCCACATAAACAGACACACAGATGTACACATAAACAGACACACAGATGTCCACATAAACAGACACACAGATGTACACATAAACAGACACACAGATGTGCACATAAACAGACACACAGATGTCCACATAAACAGACACATAGATGTACACATAAACAGACACACAGATGTACATATAAACAGACACACAGATGTCCACATAAACAGACACATAGATGTCCACATAAACAGACACACAGATGTACATATAAACAGACACACAGATGTCCACATAAACAGACACATAGATGTACACATAAACAGACACACAGATGTACATATAAACAGACACACAGATGTACATATAAACAGACACACAGATGTCCACATAAACAGACACACAGATGACCACATAAACAGACACACAGATGTGCACATAAACAGACACACAGATGTACACATAAACAGACACACAGATGTACACATAAACAGACACACAGATGTACACATAAACAGACACATAGATGTGCACATAAACAGACGGTAAAACGCGAGGAAATTAGGATGAAGACGGTGTTGAAGGGAAACTTGAGAGAAAGGGAAGAAATGAGAAGCAGGTGAGACTGTATTTGAGTGATGGTGAGAATTAGGAGCTGGGTGAAGGAAGGAGGTGGAGAAAGGTAATAAGTCAGGTTGGGAAGTAGTACACGAATGTGTGTGCGTGCGCGCGCGCATGCGTGTGTGTGCGTGCGTGCGCGCTCGTGTGTGTGTGTGTGTGTGTGTGTGTGTGTGTGTGTGTGTGTGTGTGTGTGTGTGTGTGTGTGTGTGTGTGTGTTGTGTGTGTGTGTGTGTGCACGCGCGCATGCGAACATGCGCAAACACGCATGCGTGAGATTCTCATAACACCCAGATTTCAGACACACATTCCTGACACATAAAATATTTAGCGTTAAGTTGATATCATTACTGGGTTTTATAGTCATCACACACACACACACACACACACAACACACAACACACAACACACACACACACACACACAGGGGGGTATGGAGGGGAAGGGGGTTGTAATACGAGAGAAAAGAAAAGTGGAGGTAGAACGAAAGAACAAAATCATATTCTGCTCATCCATCCCCTTAACACACCACACATACCCTTCAGCGCTCGCTCTCTCTCTCTCTCCCTCTCTCTCTCTCGCCCTCTCTCTCTCTCTCTCATCTCTCTCTCTAAAATGTCACGAGTTGCGGATAAGCTGCTGATTGTACAGAAAAGAACGGAAACCGAACCAGAATGGAAAAAAAAGGAACTGCATCTCTCCCCCTTATTCAAGCTCCTCTTTTCCCTACAATCCCATTCCTACCCCCCCCCCCCCCCCCCCCCCTTCTCCCCCCTTCCCCCCCCATTAAGACAACCTCCCAAAAAATGACAAGGGAAAAAGGAAAAAATCAGTAGCTTGGAGCTCTCACTTCTCCTTTCCCAGGAGCTCAGGTATGCTGAACAGGAGCAGAAAGGTACAGTGAATCACAGGAATGTCTGCTGGAATAATGAAGCCAATTGCGCCCCTGTTTGCCCCTGCTGCAACAACTTTCCCCTGCTGCAACAACTTTCCCCTGCTGCAACTACCAATACACAGAGAAAGTAAGCAGCCAACCCTAACACTTAGTAACAATCGAACAGCACACGTAGTTTCCAAACTACAAACTACTGTATCTCTGAGTATATATAAAAAATGTGTAACTTGGCATAAACAGCGTGAGATGGCCGAGAAGGTTCTAGGTTTATCACATAAAAGGTTCAATAATTAAATAACATACAAAATTCAAACGATTCTACTGTTCATTTTGCAATCAAATTCAATTGATCTGCACAACTAATAGGTCGTTTGCTATTCACCAGTTTCTTATACGGAACAAGAATGTACAATGGTAAAAGAAACAAGGGCATCGGCGAGCGGCAGCAACGCAATGTGACAATCCAAACCCGGCCAGAGTTATGTCCTCTCCCCCACCCCCCAATAAACACACCACTTTCTACCCTTACAGAACGCATAAAATACATAGCCCAAAATTTGAAGTGATTCTGTTCAGTAGTTCACGAGATACAGCTGAACTTTTATACAAACTTCCTTGCACCGAGTTATGTCCTCTCCCCCCCCCCCCCCCCCCCCCCCACCCCACCCCCCCCCCCCACACCCCCCCACACCCCCCAATAAACACACCACTTTCCACCCTTACAGAACGCATAAAATACATAGCCCAAAATTTGAAGCGATTCTGTTCAGTAGTTCACGAGATACAGCTGAACTTTTATGCAAACTTCCTTGCACCATGGTACACCACCACACAAAATTTGAAGCGATTTTGTTCACTAGTTCACGAAATAAAGCTGGGGGGAAATTACATAGCCCAAAGAAGGAAATTTCGGTTTTCAAGGTCAAACTTCAAGGTCAAGGTCAGCACGGTGTTGATTAACGAAAGGAAGCTTCCTTTTCAAGCTGTCTACCCCTCTGCCAATTTTAATCAAAGTCCAAACAGTAGTTTTTTTTTTAAGATAATCGATACACAGACAGACACACACACACACACACACACACACACACACACACACACACACACACACACACAGAGACCAGAGAGAGAGGCAGAGAGACACACACACAAACCGATCGCAATACCTCGGCCTTTGGCTGGGTAAAAACGCTAGAACATGAGACATGCTTGATTCATACACACTAGCGCAACGCCGAGTACCGGTAACGCCTAGTAACGGAAACGCCTAGTAACGGTAACGCCAAGTACTGGTAATGCTGAGTACAGCAAATTTGAAGCGATTCGGTTAAGAAAAGGCGGAGTTATAAGGCCCCGTTTCCTGTTGGCGTTGGCTGCTCTGAGAGTGATGCGCTCTCCCTAGTAACGGTAACGCCAAGTACTGGTAACGCTGAGTACAGCAAATTTGAAGTGATTCGGTTAAGAAACGGCGGAGTTATAAGGCCCCGTTTCCCGTTGGCGCTGCTCTGAGAGTGACGCGCTCTCCCGATTCTCTTCAAATTTGCTGCCAGGCTTTGCCCCAGCCACAGCAAGCCTGACAGCAAATTTGAAGCGATTCGGTAAAGAAACGGCGGTTATTTGTGAAAAGGTGAAGCGGCGTATATCGCGCACGTTTATGAATCGATTCGCTTCCGGTTTGGCACATCGATAGTCACCGTCCCCGGTCATCTACCTTCCTAATTCGAAGGCAATCCGTCCAGAAACACCGGAGATACGGGCGCCGAGAGGCCGGTGGATACGCGTTTCGCACATTTGCCAAACCGCGCAAATGACACGGCCGCCTTGGTTGCCGTTGCCATCGCCCCGTTAGGGCTCATAGTAAATTTGAAGCGATTCGGTCAAAAAACGGCGGAGTTATAAGGCCCATTTTGTGTTTCACACACACACACAGACACACACCTGTCTTTTTATTATATGATGATTTGTAACTTCACATTGCGCGTTGCTTGACGGAATCGAATCACATTATTGTGTTGTTGTGGTTGTTTTTTTGGGTTTAAAACCCCCCAACTAATTCACACATTTTACTTTCATTGTTCAGAATAAAACATACACTGATATTACTAATTCACACACTTTACGTTCATGAATCACATTATGTTAACGAAGTTTGTAAAGTCTTTTTAAATAAAATATGTTGCTGATGAAAACATTTGCTTTTTCTTTTCTTCTTCTGTAAGTTACCGTGTTTAAGGGTGTCATAGCCCCATGCCTGTTGAACAAGTTATCTATCAAGTCGATGAATCCAACGTAGCTCTTTTTCTCACCAATAATGTTTCTAACCCCAAGAAAAAAACCGACAAAGCGAATTACACGCGCAAATGCCTGTGCATGAGAGAAGGTCGAGACTGGAGAGAAAGGGGGGGGGGGGGGGGGGGGGGGTGGGGGGGGGGGAAAGATGGAAAGGTAGAATGTCCGCCATCAAACAAACATATATTTACACATATCTATTGTGTGTATTGCTGGTAATGTCAGCGGCTTTCTCCAGCACCATAAATCAGTGATGTGGACAATAAAGCATCTACCACCATGACATACAATGTATGTGGACAATAAAGCATCTACCACCATGACATACAATGTATGTGGACAATAAAGCATCTACCACCATGACATACAATGTATGTGGACAATAAAGCATCTACCACCATGACATACAATGTATGTGGACAATAAAGCATCTACCACCATGACATACAATGTATGTGGACAATAAAGCATCTACCACCATGACATACAATGTATGTGGACAATAAAGCATCTACCACCATGACATACAATGTATGTGGACAATAAAGCATCTACCACCATGACATACAATGTATGTGGACGATAAAGCATCTACCACCATGACATACAATGTATGTGGACGATAAAGCATCTACCACCATGACATACAATGTATGTGGACAATAAAGCATCTACCACCATGACATACAATGTATGTGGACGATAAAGCATCTACCACCATGACATACAATGTATGTGGACAATAAAGCATCTACCACCATGACATACAATGTATGTGGACAATAAAGCATCTACCACCATGACATACAATGTATGTGGACAATAAAGCATCTACCACCATGACATACAATGTATGTGGACAATAAAGCATCTACCACCATGACATACAATGTATGTGGACAATAAAGCATCTACCACCATGACATACAATGTATGTGGACGATAAAGCATCTACCACCATGACATACAATGTACGCCACAGTTGCCCCCCCCCCCATTTCCCCCAACAACCACAAACCAGCCCCTTTGTATTATTCCAGTGAGAGTGTCCACACAACTGGTGAACAGAAAGCAACACGTGTGGCATTGCTGGCTATCACTGTACAAAACAGCCTGGGGCTGCCAATGAACTTGTACACATGTTCCAATTAATGTGCCGTTAATTGTCGTTCAAGGGCACGTGACTACCTAACAGTCACTGTTGGGGGTGGTTGTATAAGATACACTACGGAACGTTAAATGGGCTTAGAAGGAGGAAAAGGGAGGGAGGAAGAAAGAAAACGGAGAGGCGTGGAAAGAATAAAACTGCATACAGAATAAAACTCTGCAATGCTTCCCAGTAGCTCGCATTCGTTTGTGACCGAGTTCCTGTTTTGGAAATGATAATTTTTAAACAAGATTCATATCGTTAAACACAAAGACAGCCACACCATGAATATTTCTCCAGAATTTTAAAACTTTATGAAAACCATGATCAGGATCCTTAATTCGTAATTCCCATGTCTTTCTGAAACACCCAAACAAACAAACGGATTCATTCTTTTCTTTTCACTTTCATTTTGTTCGAGGCAGGCACAAAACATACATCCAGTGAATGTAGCCACCTGTTCCCGTGAGATCCTTGCTGCCCCCCCCCCCCCCCCCCCTGTCATGCCATCCAGCCAAAGATAAAGCACTATCAAGGACAGTCAGCAGAGAGCATCGGTCTCCCCAGGATCCGATCCAAAGATAAAGCTTGCTGCCCCCCCCCCCCCCCCTGTCATGCCATCCAGCTGACCAAAGATAAAGCACTATCAAGATAAAGGACAGTCAGGAACAGAGCATCGGTCTCCCCAGGATCCGATCCTTGCTGCCCCCCCCCCCCCCCCCCCCATGCCATCCAGCCAAAGATAAAGCACTATCAAGGACAGTCAGCAGAGCATCGGTCTCCCCAGGATCCGATCCTTGCTGCCCCCCCCCCCCCCCCCCTGTCATGCCATCCAGCCAAAGATAAAGCACTATGAAGGACAGTCAGCAGAGCATCGGTCTCCAGGATCCGATCCTTGCTGCCCCCCCCCCCCCCCCTGTCATGCCATCCAGCCAAAGATAAAGCACTATCAAGGACAGTCAGCAGAGCATCGGTCTCCAGGATCCGATCCTTGCTGCCCCCCCCCCCCCCCCTGTCATGCCATCCAGCCAAAGATAAAGCACTATGAAGGACAGTCAGCAGAGCATCGGTCTCCAGGATCCGATCCTTGCTGCCCCCCCCCCCCCCCCCCCCATGTCATGCCATCCAGCCAAAGATAAAGCACTATCAAGGACAGTCAGCAGAGCATCGGTCTCCCCAGGATCCGATCCTTGCTGCCCCCCCCCCCCCCCCCACCCCCAGCCCTGCCCACCCCCCACCCCCCCCCACCCCCCCCACCCCCCACTGTCATGCCATCCAGCCAAAGATAAAGCACTATCAAGGACAGTCAGCAGAGCATCGGTCTCCAGGATCCGATCCTTGCTGCCCCCCCCCCCCCCCCCCCTGTCATGCCATCCAGCCAAAGATAAAGCACTATCAAGGACAGTCAGCAGAGCATCGGTCTCCAGGATCCGATCCTTGCTGCCCCCCCCCCCCCCCTGTCATGCCATCCAGCCAAAGATAAAGCACTATCAAGGACAGTCAGCAGAGCATCGGTCTCCAGGATCCGATCCTTGCTGCCCCCCCCCCCCCCCCCCCCCCTGTCATGCCATCCAGCCAAAGATAAAGCACTATCAAGGACAGTCAGCAGAGCATCGGTCTCCCCAGGATCCGATCCTTGCTGGATTGGCTGAAATGCCATCCAGCCAAAGATAAAGCACTATCAAGGACAGTCAGCAGAGCATCGGTCTCCCCAGGATCCGATCCTTGCTGCCCCCCCCCCCCCCTGTCATGCCATCCAGCCAAAGATAAAGCACTATCAGGGACAGTCAGCAGAAATGCATCACGTCTCCCCAGGATCCGATCCTTGCTGCGCCCCAGCCCCCCCTGTCATGCCATCCAGCCAAAGATAAAGCACTATCAAGGACAGTCAGCAGAGCATCGGTCTCCAGGATCCGATCCTTGCTGCCCCCCCCCCCCTGTCATGCCATCCAGCCAAAGATAAAGCACTATCAAGGACAGTCAGCAGAGCATACTGTCTCCACATTGCAGGAGTCCAAGGAAATGGAAAGCGTCACATGGCATGAATAGTAGAGAGAAATACTAGACAGCAGTCACATTGCATGGAGTTATGGACTGGAGTGAGAAATCAGGAAATAGAGAGGGGGGGGGGGGATTTCACTGATGGCATGGCCTGGAAGGAAATGACAATAGAGCGTCACATTGCATGGAGTTATGGACTGGAGAGAGAAATCAGGAAATAGAGAGGGGGGGGGGGGATACTGACAGCGTCACATTGCATGGAGTTATGGACTGGAGAGAGAAATCAGGAAATAGAGAGGGGGGGGGGGATACTGACAGCGTCACATTGCATGGAGTTAATCAGGAAATAGAGAGAGGGGGGGGGGAACTGACAGCGTCAATTGCATGAGGAGGGGAGGAGAAATCAGGAAATAGAGAGGGGGGGGGGGGATACTGACAGCGTCACATTGCATGGAGTTATGGACTGGAGAGAGAAATCAGGAAATAGAGAGGGGGGGGGGGGATACTGACAGCGTCACATTGCATGGAGTTATGGACTGGAGTGAGAAATCAGGAAATAGAGAGGGGGGGGGGGGATACTGACAGCGTCACATTGCATGAAGTTATGGACTGGAGAGAGAAATCAGGAAATAGAGAGGGGGGGGGGGGATACTGACAGCGTCACATTGCATGAAGTTATGGACTGGAGAGAGAAATCAGGAAATAGAGAGGGGGGGGGGGGATACTGACAGCGTCACATTGCATGAAGTTATGGACTGGAGAGAGAAATCAGGAAATAGAGAGGGGGGGGGGGGATACTGACAGCGTCACATTGCATGAAGTTATGGACTGGAGTGAGAAATCAGGAAATAG
>CM065684.1:66912154-66924654 GCA_017654935.2 Phymorhynchus buccinoides | reverse complement strand
TGAAGTTTTTCTTTGTTTACAGCATTATAATATAGATTGTACTAAGTCAGCACTTGGTGCTTTCCTTT
Source organism: Phymorhynchus buccinoides (assembly GCA_017654935.2). Classification (NCBI taxonomy): domain Eukaryota; kingdom Metazoa; phylum Mollusca; class Gastropoda; order Neogastropoda; family Raphitomidae; genus Phymorhynchus; species Phymorhynchus buccinoides. Next base: position 66,924,586 of record CM065684.1, on the reverse strand, counting down.
TGTAATAAGAGTACGTGTCGTCATTTTGCCGATGAACAATGTGTAAACAAACACGTTCAACTGTACCCTATCGGTTATAAGAGGGAACATTTGTTATTCAGTGGTGAACTGGTGATGAACAGTGTGTAAACAAACCACGTTCCACTGTACCCTATCGGTTATAAGAGGGGAACATTTGTTATTCAGTGGTGAACTGGTGATGAACAGTGTGCAAACAAACCACGTTCCACTGTACCCTATCGGTTATAAGAGGGGAACATTTGTTATTCAGTGGTGAACTGGTGATGAACAATGTGTAAACAAACCACGTTCCACTGTACCCTAACGGTTATAAGAGGGAACATTTGTTATTCAGTGGTGAACTGGTGATGAACAATGTGTAAACAAACCACGTTCCACTGTACCCTATCGGTTATAAGAGGGGAACATTTGTTATTCAGTGGTGAACTGGTGATGAACAATGTGTAAACAAACGACGTTCCACTGTACCCTAACGGTTATAAGAGGGGAACATTTGTTATTCAGTGGTGAACTGGTGATGAACAGTGTGTAAACAAACCACGTTCCACTGTACCCTAACGGTTATAAGAGGGAACATTTGTTATTCACTGGTGAACTGGTGATGAACAGTGTGTATGTAAACAAACCACGTTCCACTGTACCCTAACGGTTATAAGAGGAGAACATTTGTTATTCAGTGGTGAACTGGTGATGAACAGTGTGTAAACAAACCACGTTCCACTGTACCCTATCGGTTATAAGAGGGGAACATTTGTTATTCAGTGGTGAACTGGTGATGAACAATGTGTAAACAAACCACGTTCCACTGTACCCTATCGGTTATAAGAGGGGAACATTTGTTATTCAGTGGTGAACTGGTGATGAACTGTGTGTAAACAAACCACGTTCCACTGTACCCTATCGGTTATAAGAGGGAACATTTGTTATTCAGTGGTGAACTGGTGATGAACAATGTGTAAACAAACCACGTTCCACTGTACCCTATCGGTTATAAGAGGGGAACATTTGTTATTCAGTGGTGAACTGGTGATGAACTGTGTGTAAACAAACCACGTTCCACTGTACCCTATCGGTTATAAGAGAGGAACATTTGTTATTCAGTGGTGAACTGGTGATGAACTGTAAATATCGCTTGCTTACTCCCCCCACCCCCTCACTCTCTTTCTGTAAAAACAAAACAAAACGATTTACCAAAAAAGCCACTTTTATTTACCATCTTAGTCTCCACAGAGAAGTCAGGTAAGCTTTCAACAGCCAGACGCCATTGGTAGCAACTGTTTGGAAACATCATTTCAACACGTCAGTTGTTTTCTGTGTGAGTTCACGACAAGGACTAAGACAAAATGCATCTCACCTTTTCGGCACCCTCTGACACCGTTTAAGCGTTATATTTGTACAGGTAAAACAAAACAAGTTCAACACGCGCGCGCACGGCGCCGTGCGCCGTGCGTGCGTGCGTGCGTGCGTGCGTGCGTGCGTGCGTGCGTGCGTGCGTGCGTGCGTGCGTGCGCGTTGCGTGCAGTGCGTGCGCGCGCGCGTGTGTGCGTGCGTGTGTGTGTGTGTGTGTGTGTGTGTGTATACAGGGTGGGGTGGTGGGGGGTAGAAATGGAAATCCCATTCTACCTGTTGTGTGTTCCACCTTGTCTTACATTCCATTCTTTCAAAGGAGAGACAAAATCATTTCATTGGTTATGTTATCTACCATGTTTATGGTCTAGCACGTGTACAATATTTTTGTTTGTGGCTCAAGCCACAAACCTATAACTCACTTTGTCGGTCTGTCGGTCCAAAATTGTCGCACATATTGTAAAAGAGAAAAAAATACTTGGGCATAAAGTAACATTTCAGTTGTCATATCTACAGTCCTTAGGTAATGAAAGAATTGTATACTGAACAGAGCACATGAATCTTCATTTTAAAGCGTACAAAATAATAAACATACGTAATACAGACACTGCAACAGACACGACGAGTATGCAGTGCTTCTTTCGACGAGTATAACTTATACTCGTCGAAAGAAGCACTGCATACTCGTCGTGTCTACTTATACTATAAGTAGGATAAATAGTTTTAAATGTTTTCCAAAAGATATAAAAAGTTACGAAATGGTGCAGAGATAACATTCTGGTTTACAGATTAAAATTATTGAAAAGCCAGGGGAGGCGACTCAGTGTATGCAATGATTGGAGTGGTAAAAATAGACCGCTGCCACAAACGATTGCGAATCCGCGCTTGCTTACACTCAAGATTTAAAAAAAACCCATTTTGGTTAGACTTAGAACTTTGGTTACAGTTAGCATTACAGGCAAATTTCGGACAGAACGTAAGAGAGCTCTTTAAGATGGACAAAATAAACACAGATAGACTTCCTAAAATCTCTTGAAAAAAATAAAACGTAAAACCTTTACAATTTCCAAGTGTACTGTAAAAACATCTTGCCCCCCCCCCCCCCCCCCTCCTCTCTCTCTCTCTCTTTCTGCGCGTGTACTTGCATGCATGTACATTATTACAAGAGAACAAAAGTATGTGATTGTTGTGATGAGATAAGGGGTGGGAAGGGTAGTAATGATGGTCTTGGAGGGGGGGGGGGGGGGGGTGGAAGCATTGTTTTTATGCTATCTACATAGTAAAATAAACCCTGGCACCTATCAACAACGTAACAGCTGTTTTCATCGTTCAGTCTGGAAACGTGATTGTCACAAACATTACCCCGTTGAATCTGCATCTTTACCCCCTATCTATATAAATCTTTGTTTGTCTCTTCGTTTTTCTTTCTATCTTTAGTGGGTTTGCTGAAATAAGAGCTAAAGACAATCAAAGAGTTCCACCCAATAGTTTCAGATAGCATCACACGGCACTAGGGGAGAGAGAGAGTGAAATCTCCAACAGACAGAAGAAAGCCAAAAACAAGGGGTCTCTGTGGTGCCGCAAAAATGATAAGCAAAAGTTTGGAGATCCGTTAATCTGTTTGAGGAAAAACAAACATCAGTGTGTCTGAACTTGCTTTGCCTGTGTTGTGTTGTCTTGTCTTGGCGCTTCACTGTGTGCACTATTCAGGAGTAAGTGTACACACAGTGTACACATTTCTGCACACAAACTTGCTGACACTATTCAAGTGTCTAATTCCCCATTTCCATCCCATTCTTCCTCTTCCCCGTTTCCACATGTATCAGTCTGTGTGCATTATGCGTGTGTCTGTGTGTTTGTGTGTCTGCCTTGTCTTCTGCATATGTACACATACACGTACGTCCAGAATCGTGTGTAATCTGGCACGCGCTTGTTGTGCATACCTTCAAGCAGCACTGCAAGTGTCTGAATTTCCTCGCACGCAAACGACTCTTATTTGCAAAAATATGGAGCTTATTTGAACAATCAAGTGTTCACCTTATCACTAAGAGCGAGGTGGGGCTGGGACGGGGAGGTTAGTTTACATTAGCTCAACTAGTAGAAGTCGATTGCAGATCAGTCGGTCACACGAGTTCGCATCACTTCAGATTTGGGATTCAGACAAATATAAAGTCACCTTCGTCTATGAAAAGGTAAACTATACAGTCATGCATATATCACTTAGTTCGATTTAGGGGAGGTTAAAAAAACCACCGGTGAAGAAGAAAGTTAGCAAAAGATGGTGATTTTGAGCCATCGAGTAGACGAACGAAGGACACTGCATTAAGGGAAGGACGCAGAAATGAGCATTTAAGTATAACTAGCGCAACGCCTAGTAGTGGCAATGCACCGTACTGGTAACGCCACGTACTGGTAACGCTGAGTACAGGTTTCGCCGGGTCCACGAAATATTATTATTACTTTTGTCTCTCTCCCTCCTTCCATCTTCTTCACTCATCCCGTTCTACTACCCCCCCGCACCTTACTGAGTACAGGAAATTTGAAGCGATTCGGTTAAGAAAAGGCGGAGCTATAAGGCCCCGTTTCCCGTTGGCGCTGCTCTGAGAGTGATGCCCTCTCTCTAGTAACGGTAACGCCTAGTAACGGTAACGCCAAGTACTGGTAATGCTGAGTACAGCAAATTTGAAGCGATTCGGTTAAGAAACGGCGGAGTTATAAGGCCCTGTTTCCCGTTGGCGCTGCTCTGAGAGTGACGCGCTCTCCCGATTCTCTTCAAATTTGTTGCAAGCCTGACAGCAAATTTGAAGCGATTCGGTTAAGAAACGGCGGAGTTATTCGTGAAAAGGTGAAGCGGCGCATAGTGCGCACGTTTCTGAACCGATTCGCTTGGCACACCGATAGTCACCGTCCCCAGTCATCTACCTGCCAAATCTGAAGGCCGTCGGTCCAGAAATGCCGGAGATACGGGCGCCAAGAGGCCAGCGGATGCGCGTTTCGCGCATTTGCGAGACCGCGCAAATGATACGGCCGCCTCGGTTGCCGTTGCCATCGCCCCATTAGGGCGCACAGCAAATTTGAAGCGATTCGGTCGAAAAACGGCGGAGTTATAAGGCCCGTTTTGTGTTTCAGACAGACAGACAGACAGACAGACAGACACACGGACACTTGGCTTTTTACTATATGATGATGATTAGGGTTGCTGACCTTTGTCCAACAAGTATTCTACACGGGACGAAGATACTGGCTTGAGAGAGAGAAAGGGGGAGGGGGAGAGAGAGAGGGAGGGAGAGAGATAGAGAGACAGGGGGAGGGAGAGAGGGGGGGGGGAGAGAGAGAGAGAGAGAGAGAGAGAGAGAGAGAGAGAGAGAGAGAGAGAGAGAGAGAGAGAGAGAGAGAGAGAGAGAGAGAGAGAGAGAGAGAGAGAGAGAGAGACGGATGGACAGTGAGGATGAAGGGGAGAGAGATGAGGGCAGAGGGAACGAGAGATGATCTAAACTTCAAGCAGTCATGACCCCCCACCCTCAATCCCACCACAAGGATCAAACGTAAAGTGCACCTGTGTGACACACCTGTGAACGCCGCAAGCCATGTTATTATCCACAAACCTCGGTGAGCTGTCCTTTGATGTCCAATTAGCTCAGTTCATCCATCAATCATGGCCAGGTTCAGATTAATCATCAACGAGTCCGGTTAGCCATCCACAAGCAATGCTTACAGAAGTGTGTTATTACGCACAATGTCTAAGATCTTTTTTAAAAAAAACTTTCGTTACGTTCTGCATTAGGACTTAATGAATTATGATCGCTTCTCTGCCTCTTGGCTAAGACAGTGATTCAGGAACATAATTTTTTGTCTATACCCTGGTTGGTTTGTTCAGCCCGTCGTACATGGCGAAAGCCGATACGCGACGTTAAACTGAACTTCCATCCATTACGTTCTGCATCCCACTGTATTCACAGAATGCCGGATATGCCAGAACAAGTTAGCATTGGACTTCTGCAATATGCCAGAACAAGTTAGCATTGGACTTCAGCAATATGCCAGAACAAGTTAGCATTGGACTTCTGCAATATGCCAGAACAAGTTAGCATTGGACTTCAGCAATATGCCAGAACAAGTTAGCATTGGACTTCAGCAATATGCCAGAACAAGTTAGCATTGGACTTCAGCAATATGCCAGAACAAGTTAGCATTGGACTTCAGCAATATGCCAGAACAAGTTAGCATTGGACTTCTGCAATATGCCAGAACAAGTTAGCATTGGACTTCAGCAATATGCCAATAACCAAGAATTTCTTCCCTTATCATTTACTGAGTGGGTGGGTATCAATTATTTCTTCACTAAAACACTCTTCAAAAGTGTAACGAGCCGCTTTGTATTGGTATTTCTGTGAATGTGATGTCAGTGTAACGAGCCGCTTTGTATTGGTATTTCTGTGAATGTGATGTCAGTGTAACGAGCCGCTTTGTATTGGTATTTCTGTGAATGTGATGTCAGTGTAACGAGCCGCTTTGTATTGGTATTTCTGTGAGTGTGATGTCAGTGTAACGAGCCGCTTTGTATTGGTATTTCTGTGAGTGTGTTGTCAGTGTAACGAGCCGCTTTGTATTGGTATTTCTGTGAGTGTGATGTCAGTGTAACGAGCCGCTTTGTATTGGTATTTCTGTGAATGTGATGTCAGTGTAACGAGCCGCTTTGTATTGGTATTTCTGTGAATGTGATGTCAGTGTAACGAGCCGCTTTGTATTGGTATTTCTGTGAGTGTGATGTCAGTGTATCACCTCACTGTGTGTAGGGTCTGCGGAGAGAGAAACATACTAACGGACACGCAAGGGGGGGAGGGGGGAGAGAGAGAGAGAGAGAGAGAGAGAGAGAGAGAGAGAGAGAGAGAGAGAGAGAGAGAGAGAGAGAGAGAGAGAGAGAGAGATATATATATATATATAGAGAGAGAGAGAGAACATCTGGGGTCAGAGGGCAGCTGAGAAGTTCACAAGTTGAGATAACGTTTTTGTATAATTAACCTCTAAAACTCTGCTTAATTTCGTGTGTTTCTTTAAAGACCGCATTACAAGCACAATGCATTTACTGCACAATGCTTTAGCAGTGATAGATGTTCACTACAATCGTCTTTATCAGTCATTTACTGCACAATGCTTTAGCAGTGATATATGTTCACTACAATCGTCTTTATCAGTCATTTACTGCACAATGCTTTAGCAGTGATAGATGTTCACTACAATCGTCTTTATCAGTCATTTACTGCACAATGCTTTAGCAGTGATATATGTTCACTACAATCGTCTTTATCAGTCATTTACTGCACAATGCTTTAGCAGTGATATATGTTCACTACAATCGTCTTTATCAGTCATTTACTGCACAATGCTTTAGCAGTGATATATGTTCACTACAATCGTCTTTATCAGTCATTTACTGCACAATGCTTTAGCAGTGATATATGTTCACTACAATCGTCTTTATCAGTCATTTACTGCACAATGCTTTAGCAGTGATATATGTTCACTACAATCGTCTTTATCAGTCATTTACTGCACAATGCTTTAGCAGTGATATATGTTCACTACAATCGTCTTTATCAGTCATTTACTGCACAATGCTTTAGCAGTGATAGATGTTCACTACAATCGTCTTTATCAGTCATTTACTGCACAATGCTTTAGCAGTGATAGATGTTCACTACAATCGTCTTTATCAGTCATTTACTGCACAATGCTTTAGCAGTGACAGATGTTCACTACAATCGTCTTTATCAGTCATTTACTGCACAATGCTTTAGCAGTGATAGATGTTCACTACAATCGTCTTTATCAGTCATTTACTGCACAATGCTTTAGCAGTGATATATGTTCACTACAATCGTCTTTATCAGTCATTTACTGCACAATGCTTTAGCAGTGACAGATGTTCACTACAATCGTCTTTATCAGTCATTTACTGCACAATGCTTTAGCAGTGATAGATGTTCACTACAATCGCCTTTATCAGTCATTTACTGCACAATGCTTTAGCAGTGACAGATGTTCACTACAATCGCCTTTATCAGTCATTTACTGCACAATGCTTTAGCAGTGACAGATGTTCACTACAATCGTCTTTATCAGTCATTTACTGCACAATGCTTTAGCAGTGATAGATGTTCACTACAATCGCCTTTATCAGTCATTTACTACACAATGCTTTAGCAGTGATAGATGTTCACTACAATCGCCTTTATCAGTCATTTACTACACAATGCTTTAGCAGTGATAGATGTTCACTACAATCGCCTTTATCATTCATGGCAGCTCCTGTCAACTATTAATACATAATTGGACCCCCTGCTGTGCTGTCTGCCAACAAGGCTCCATTTCATGATGCATCTGCGGTAGGTCCTTGGAATCAAGAACAAGGTGAGCGTTCTGTGAAGAAATGATGGAAAAGAAAACACAGACAGAAAAACGAAAACGAAAACGAAATTTTATTTAACCAGGGAACATGAGATAAGCAATGACAGCTTTTTTCCACCCAGCCCTGGGGAAATAATAATAAATAACAAGATTCAAACAAAAATTAAAACAACAAAATCTAAGTAACGCATGCACACAAAAATCGGGGGGAAAAGAGGGTAATGGGAGACGGGAGGTGAGGGGGTATACTAAGGCACACAATCATAAGGTGAGTCATCGGAACTTGTGACCAAGAAAAAAAGCCCCCAAAAAATAAAAAGCAACCATTATTATTATTATGGTTACGTTCACATTTTATCTTTTAATCTTTGACACAGAAATTTGTGATACGCTGTTTTAAATGGATCAATACTGGGGTTTTGTTTTAGATAAGACGGCAAGGAGTTCCACAGGTTTCCACCTGAGAAAGTTAAACTTGCTTTGAAAAGATCAGTTCTGGGTTTGGGGATAAGAAAAAACAGAGAGAGAGAGAGAGAGAGAGAGAGAGAGAGAGAGAGAGAGAGAGAGAGAGAGAGAGAGAGAGAGAGAGAGAGAGAGGAGAGAGAGAGAGAGAGAGAGAGAGAGAGAGAGAGAGAGAGAGAGAGAGAGAGAGAGAGAGAGAGAGAGAGAGAGAGAGAGAGAGAGAGAAGAGAGAGAGAGAGATGGTGGCTGCAACCTAGTCACCGGCAGATGTAATGATAGGACAGGGAGAAGGGAAGGAGAAGAAAGAGAGAGATCAAAATTCAAAGGCTGTCTCCTTATCAGACATCTTTCACCCTGTGGAAACGGTGTCCTTGTAAGGTCTGGCTGCAAGGTGCAAGGGCTGTCTCCTTATCAGACATCTTTCACCCTGTGGAAACGGTGTCCTTGTTGTAAGGTCTGGCTGCAAGGTGCAAGGGCTGTCTCCTTATCAGACATCTTTCACCCTGTGGAAACGGTGTCCTTGTAAGGTCTGGCTGCAAGGTGCAAGGGCTGTCTCCTTATCAGACATCTTTCACCCTGTGGAAACGGTGTCCTTGTAAGGTCTGGCTGCAAGGTGCAAGGGCTGTCTCCTTATCAGACATCTTTCACCCTGTGGAAACGGTGTCCTTGTAAGGTCTGGCTGCAAGGTGCAAGGGCTGTCTCCTTATCAGACATCTTTCATCCTGTGGAAACGGTGTCCTTGTAAGGTCTGGCTGCAAGGTGCAAGGGCTGTCTCCTTATCAGACATCTTTCACCCTGTGGAAACGGTCTCCTTGTAAGGTCTGGCTGCAAGGTGCAAGGGCTGTCTCCTTATCAGACATCTTTCACCCTGTGGAAACGGTCTCCTTGTAAGGTCTGGCTGCAAGGTGCAAGGGCTGTCTCCTTATCAGACATCTTTCATCCTGTGGAAACGGTGTCCTTGTAAGGTCTGGCTGCAAGGTGCAAGGGCTGTCTCCTTATCAGACATCTTTCACCCTGTGGAAACGGTCTCCTTGTAAGGTCTGGCTGCAAGGTGCAAGGGCTGTCTCCTTATCAGACATCTTTCATCCTGTGGAAACGGTCTCCTTGTAAGGTCTGGCTGCAAGGTGCAAGGGCTGTCTCCTTATCAGACATCTTTCACCCTGTGGAAACGGTCTCCTTGTAAGGTCTGGCTGCAAGGTGCAAGGGCTGTCTCCTTATCAGACATCTTTCACCCTGTGGAAACGGTCTCCTTGTAAGGTCTGGCTGCAAGGTGCAAGGGCTGTCTCCTTATCAGACATCTTTCACCCTGTGGAAACGGTCTCCTTGTAAGGTCTGGCTGCAAGGTGCAAGGGCTGTCTCCTTATCAGACATCTTTCATCCTGTGGAAACGGTCTCCTTGTAAGGTCTGGCTGCAAAGTGCAAGGGCTTTGGCTACAACTAAAATACAGATATCCTTCTTGCCGTCAAAGAAATATCTTTCTAATCAAACGAATAGTTCAAAAGATGTTTTGAATAGGCCAGATCATTCATTCTTATCAAAGCAATAATTACAATTGTAATAATACAATTGCAAAAGCTTGGTTTACAAAATAAAATTAAGATCTTTGTTGCTGTAAAAATGTACCAACTTACCACCAAAACCCCCACTTCCTGAATAGACAATAATACAAAGTAAACACCTTTTCTCTATCTGTCTGTGCGTCTGTCTCATTGTTGGCCTGTCTGATCTCTCTCTCTCTCTCTCTCTCTCTCTCTCTCTCTCTCTCTCTCTCTCTCTCTCTCTCTCTATCTCTCACGTTTGTTAATAATTATGTTGATTTGATAAACGTTTTGATACTTATATGTATGCTATTTATTGCTTTTTTTCTTCTCTTTTTATGTATTCCCCTCCCCCTTTTCCCTATATGACATGGGCAGATGGCCTTGATCATTAAATTTTCGTTGATCGTCGTTGATCGTTGATCTCTCTCTCTCTCTCTGACTTTCTTTTAAGACTAATACAAGATTGCCTTGCAGCAAACTTTAAGATTATGCTAGTGCATTAAGAAAGTTATAGGCCGCTTGACTGATCATAACAGCATCCCACAACAATCTCCTGGGACCGAGTGTTTGGGGAGATGTTAATGCTTTATACACACAAAATATGCATGCATGCACGCTGCACGCTGCACACACACACACACACACACACACACACACACACACACACACACACACACACACACACACACACAGACACTGGACACTGGAAAACTTTATTTGACAAGGATAAAGATTTTAGGCGATGCCTTTTCTTACAATCTGTCCTTGGATAAAAGAAAAACAAATTTAAGAAACAAAAAACATTTGCAAACATACTGAGAGAGAGACACGTACGCAATCGCGCGCGCACCAAGCACTCGCATTCACAGCAATCCACAACACACTAATGTGGATGTACACAGATGTACAATGAATTTTTAAAAAAGTGATCTGCACAAATCCTTTTTTTTAACATCCGTAAATCAATAAGACAACCCTAGGGCAACCTACAAAAGGCTTATACTGAAGTTACCAATCCATAGCCTACACTACCTACACAAATGTTCAACAACAGCTGTGCTTTGGTCATTAATACACCTACCAGTCAACGCACGCACGCACGCAAGCACGCACGCACACACACACACAGTGTGAGACTTTACCCAGAAGTCGTTTGCACAACATAACAAAACAAGGGCGTCGCCGAGCGGCAGACATGTCCGTCACCAGCAATGCCACGCACTTGCGACACCCCGTAGAGTGTCACATCCTGACACAAAATTGGAAGGGATTCTGTCTTCTAGTTCACGAGATACAGCTTGAAGAAGAAACATATAGCGCAAAGAAGGAAATTTCGGTTTTCAAGGTCACACTTCAAGGTGAAGGTCAGCATGGTGATAATTTATGCTCGGATGTTTTCTTCTCTAGGGTATACAGTACCACACACAATCTGAAGCGCTTCTGTCAAGTACCAATGTGGAAAATATGGCTTAAAACCCAATGTGTAGACCCCTACCACTTTCAAGGCCTACGGATCGCCCGGACCGTGACCTTGACCTTGATCGGTATGCCACCATCAGAACGGGCATAAGCCAAAGTACCTTCATGCCAAATTTGAAGACTCTAACACTAACGGTGTGGGAGTTATGGCCCCTGAAAGATTTTCGGTTTTCAAGGTCGTACGCCAAGGTCAAGGTCACGACGGCAATATGGTTTGCGCGGATGCCTTCCTCTCATGGTGACACACCAGCACACACAATTTGACGTGATTCTGTCAACCCGTTCGAAAGATATCCTTGGGACAGACAGAAGGAGAAAAAAATTACCCTCCGATTTTCAGGCTCCAGCGATCTTTTTGACCTTGACCTTGACCTTGATCGGTATGCCATCATCAGAACGGGCATAAGCCAAACCACCTTCATACCAAGTTTCAACATCCTATGTTGATCGGTGCCCGAGATATGGCTAAAAATAGATTTTCGGTTTTCAAGGTCGTACGTCAAGGTCAAGGTCACGACGCAAAATGGTTTGCGCCGATCTCTTCCTATTAAGGAGGCACACCTTCACACAAAATTTGACGCGATTCGGTCAAGCGGTTCGGGAGATATCCTTGGGACAGACAGAAAAAAAAAAAAAAATACAAACCAGCCCATCGCAATAGTCCGTCTTGGTGACGGACTAAAAACAAGACAAATTTCCAGTGAACCCAGTTTGAAGCGAGTTTGATTTGATACTAGTGAACAGGAGAAAACAAATTCAGTTCCCCTTCTTCTTCAAAGCTGCAACTAATTTCCCTCCTTCACGAATTAAAAAAATCTTTAAACTTGAGCCAGGCACCGACAGGAAAACAAATTCACTTTCAAAAGAAACTCGCACCTCTCCTTTTTTATTTGCCAGGGAGTGAAAAGGTGTGGAGGGCGAGGACGGGGGGGGAGATGAAAAAAGAAGGTGAAAAGAAGAGTTGGATGAAGCTGAAGGGTAACCTTCCCCTGGGTGCCAGATTTATGGCCCTTGGCTGTCGACTGGCGCAGAAAGTGAAAGGTGTTCTACTGGGGATGAGAAGGCAGGAAGGCGCAGTACATACATCTGCTGTACGGTTCAAAAACAAGAACAAGAACAATGCTACCAGCTTCCAGTCTGCCTGGTCCTAGCTGTAGACCTGTGTAGTGCACA
>CM065684.1:66894654-66907154 GCA_017654935.2 Phymorhynchus buccinoides | reverse complement strand
AGGCCACAGACTGGTCCATTATTAGAAATTTGCTGGACGTTAGGCCACAGACTGGTCCATTATTAGAAACTTGCTGGACGTTAGGCCACAGACTGGTCCATTATTAGAAACTTGCTGGACGTTAGACCACAGACTGGTCCATTATTAGAAACTTGCTGGACGTTAGGCCACAGACTGGTCCATTATTAGAAACTTGCTGGACGTTAGACCACAGACTGGTCCATTATGGCGCCCACGTGCCCTCTCCAATATTACAAAAATGCTTAATCATAAAACGCACTTGTTTCTATGACAATGAATGGGCCGGCAATTAACATGCGAATTAATTTAGGCAAAGGGGTCCAGTCACGTTTGATCTGATAACGGCAGGTTAGAGTTTGTATAAAATTTGCACCAGCTTTAAATACATTGTTTCGTTGTGAAATCAATATAAACGAAGCAGCTATTAGTATTTTCATAAAAAATAGTTAATTTACACTTTCTGTTAAGTGTTATGCTTAATACATTTATACACAGCATGTTTTGCCAAAGGTTAAGAAACCAAAAAACAAGGAAATGTAGAGAAACAAAAACAATTTGAAACCAAACACATTTTGTTACATGCATTTGCTATGATTATAACAATTAAAAGGGGAAAAATCTCTGTGACGCTTTAGTCAAACTTTCACACACCTACACAAAATTTCACAGATATTTCTAACTTTTCCCCTTTTTACATTTTAAATCAACGAGCATTACACTTTGAAACAGACAGGCAGATGGCCAAACACAGCAGGAGATGTGTCAACTTTGGATCAAAGAAACTGTGGGAACCACAGTGGTAGGGTGGGTAGAGGACAGAAAGAAAGAAATAACGAGAGAGAGAGAGAGAGAGAGAGAGAGAGAGAGAGAGAGAGAGAGAGAGAGAGAGAGAGAGAGAGAGAGAGAGAGAGAGAGAGAGAGAGAGAGAGAGAGAGAGGGAGAGAGAGAGAGAGAGAGAGAGAGAGAGAGAGAGGGGGAGAGAGAGAGAGAGAGAGAGAGAAGGAGAGAGAGAGAGAGAGGGAGAGGGAGAGGGAGAGAGAGACTTTCCCACAGACAGACAGACACTGCGATAGACGCAACCATTAAAACTGACAGAAACAGTTCAATCAGACAACAGAATTGCAGTTACAAACAACTTTAGGGCCTAAATGCCAAAACATCCCCGCCGTTATCCCCACAAGGAATCAAGCATTTGACCTGTCATTCAACGTAAGAAAATTCCCCACAAAAAAACGAAGACATTCAAACTTGTATGCACGCTGCGCGCGCACACACACACACACGCAAATCGCGCGCACATTGTGCACGCACAGAGAGAGAGAGAGAGAGAGAGAGAGAGAGAGAGAGAGAGAGAGAGGAGAGAGAGAGAGAGAGGGAGAGAGAGAGAGAGAGAGAGAGAGAGAGAGAGAGAAAAGAGATAGACAGATAGATGGTGATGAGATTAGCGTCCAATCGGAAGCACACAAAACTTCAGCCAATGTGTTAAGTTTGTTTGTCATCAACATTAGAGTGTCCCCTCCCACACAGCCGGCAAGGGATACCTTACAGTGTAGACACTCCGCCTGCTACAACCCACCTGGCTTTGTAGCCAAAAATCAGTCAACCTGAGGAGGAGGGCGGGGGGGGGGGGGGGGGGGGGGTGACAGGAAGGTGTGGAGGTAAGGGAAAGGACTGAATGGACAAACGGAACGAGTGAGTGGGGTGGCAGGTGTAAGGGGGGGGGTTGCCTGAAGGGCGCCTGGGGTCAGGACCAGCTGACTTCAACAGAGAGTCCACTGTTGAACCGTTAGACTGGCCTGACCAGACCACTCACACACACACGCACAGACACACACACACCTACTTGCTGCCGGCTTCAAAGAGTTAATGGGGCAAGGTAGAAAGAGAAGCACGCCTGTCAATGATTAGTGGAATTAGTGGAATCAGTGGAATCAATGGTCCACCACAGATTCTCTGTAACTTGTCTCTTGGTTTATGTATGTCTGTCTGTTCGCCTGTCTGCCTGCCTGTCTGTCTGTCTGTGTGTTTGTGACCAGCAAAAGATGTTGAAGTCACGTGATAAAACCAATTTAACGGATTATCATGTGTTTCTTTGCTTATGTCACCTGTCTGTCTGCTTAACTGTCTTGTTTGTCTGTGTGCGTGGCCATGTCTGTCTGTCTATAGGTCTGTCTGTGTCGTGGCCATGTCTGTCTGTCTATAGGTCTGTCTGTGTCGTGGCCATGTCTGTCTGTCTATAGGTCTGTCTGTGTCGTGGCAAGGTCTGTCTGTCTATAGGTCTGTCTGTGTCGTGGCCATGTCTGTCTGTCTATAGGTCTGTCTGTGTCGTGGCCAGGTCTGTCTGTCTATAGGTCTGTCTGTGTCGTGGCCATGTCTGTCTGTCTATAGGTCTGTCTGTGTTGTGGCCATGTCTGTCTTTCTATAGGTCTGTCTGTGTCGTGGCCAGGTCTGTCTGTCTATAGGTCTGTCCGTGTCATGGCCATGTCTGTCTGTCTATAGGTCTGTCTGTGTCATGGCCATGTCTGTCTGTCTATAGGTCTGTCTGTGTCGTGGCCAGGTCTGTCTGTCTATAGGTCTGTCTATGTCGTTATTACAAATAACTTGCATTGCAACGCTAATTAAAATTTACTAAACATGTGTTCTTCACAGCAACACTTGTAAACAAACAGCACTTTCTTGTTAAAACACAAAACAGAAAGTAGCACGAACAAAACGTTGAGAACACATTGACACTACAGCAGTTATAGCAGGAGAAACGTCACACCACCAGACAGGCTACAGCAGTTATAGCAGGAGAAATGTCACACCACCAGACAGGCTACAGCAGTTATAGCAGGAGAAATGTCACACCACCAGACAGGCTACAGCAGTTATAGCAGGAGAAATGTCACACCACCAGACAGGCTACAGCAGTTATAGCAGGAGAAATGTCACACCACCAGACAGGCTACAGCAGTTATAGCAGGAGAAATGTCACACCACCAGACAGGCTACAGCAGTTATAGCAGGAGAAATGTCACACCACCAGACAGGCTACAGCAGTTATAGCAGGAGAAATGTCACACCACCAGACAGGCTACAGCAGTTATAGCAGGAGAAACGTCACACCACCAGACAGGCTACAGCAGTTATAGCAGGAGAAACGTCACACCACCAGACAGGCTACAGCAGTTATAGCAGG
The DNA here is from genome assembly GCA_017654935.2 of Phymorhynchus buccinoides. NCBI lineage: Eukaryota > Metazoa > Mollusca > Gastropoda > Neogastropoda > Raphitomidae > Phymorhynchus > Phymorhynchus buccinoides. The sequence continues at coordinate 66,903,952 of CM065684.1, read as the reverse complement.
AGAAAGTCACACCACCAGACAGGAGACAGCAGTTATAGCAGGAGAAATGTCACACCACCAGACAGGCTACAGCAGTTATAGCAGGAGAAATGTCACACCACCAGACAGGCTACAGCAGTTATAGCAGGAGAAACGTCACACCACCAGACAGGCTACAGCAGTTATAGCAGGAGAAATGTCACACCACCAGACAGGCTACAGCAGTTATAGCAGGAGAAATGTCACACCACCAGACAGGCTACAGCAGTTATAGCAGGAGAAATGTCACACCACCAGACAGGCTACAGCAGTTATAGCAGGAGAAATGTCACACCACCAGACAGGCTACAGCAGTTATAGCAGGAGAAATGTCACACCACCAGACAGGCTACAGGTTATAGCAGGAGAAATGTCACACCACCAGACAGGCTACAGCAGTTATAGCAGGAGAAACGTCACACCACCAGACAGGCTACAGCAGTTATAGCAGGAGAAATGTCACACCACCAGACAGGCTACAGGCTACAGCAGTTATAGCAGGAGAAACGTCACACCACCAGACAGGCTACAGCAGTTATAGCAGGAGAAATGTCACACCACCAGACAGGCTCTAGCATTTATAGGAGAAATGTCACACTACTTTTTTTAATAGTGTTTTACACCCTCTTTGGCCTTTCGGCCATGTGGGGCAAATGTCACACTACCAGACAGGCATTAGCATTTATAGGAGAAATGTCACACCACCAGACAGGCTCTAGCATTTATAGGAGAAATGTCACACCGCCAGACAGGCTCTAGCAGTTATAGCAGGAGAAATGTCACACCAACAAACAGGCTCTAGCATTTATAGCAGGAGCGATGTCACACCAACAGACAGGCTCTAGCTCTATGTCAGTCTTACCCAGCAGGATAGGCGATGGTTCCATTGGCAGGGTCACACGAAAAGGCGGCATTGGTTGACACAGTCAAACCAAGAACACGCTCCAACGTCAGCTGAAACACACAACAACAACATAATATAAAAGGCGGCATTGGTTGACACAGTCAAACCAAGAACACGCTCCAACGTCAGCTGAAACACACAACCAACAACATAATATAAAAGGCGGCATTGGTTGACACAGTCAAACCAAGAACACGCTCCAACGTCAGCTGAAACACACAACAACAACATAATATAAAAGGCGGCATTGGTTGACACAGTCAAACCAAGAACACGCTCCAACGTCAGCTGAAACACAACAACAACATAATATAAAAGGCGGCATTGGTTGACACAGTCAAACCAAGAACACGCTCCAACGTCAGCTGAAACACAACAACAACATAATATAAAAGGCGGCATTGGTTGACACAGTCAAACCAAGAACACGCTCCAACGTCAGCTGAAACACACAACAACAACATAATATAAAAGGCGGCATTGGTGGACACTGTCAAACCAAGAACACGCTCCAAAGTCAGCTGAAACACACAACAACAACATAATATAAAAGGCGGCATTGGTGGACACTGTCAAACCAAGAACACGCTCCAAAGTCAGCTGAAACACACAACAACAACATAATATAAAAGGCGGCATTGGTGGACACTGTCAACCCCAAAACACACTCCAGCTCCAGAGGCAGCTGAAACACACAACAACAACATAATATAAAAGGCGGCATTGGTGGACACTGTCAAACCAAGAACACGCTCCAACGTCAGCTGAAACACACAACAACAACATAATATAAAAGGCGGCATTGGTGGACACTGTCAACCCCAAAACACACTCCAGCTCCAGAGGCAGCTGAAACACACAACAACAACATAATATAAAAGGCGGCATTGGTGGACACCGTCAAACCAATAACACGCTCCAGAGGCAGCTGAAACACACAACAAAATATACAAGTGGGTCGCTGAGCGGCAGATAAGTTCCCGAGCGGCTGAACCGACCAGCAGATATGTCCTTTGCCCGTTACGCCCCCTACCTCCTCTTCCCTTCACATCATAACCCCGGTCCTGTTTGCAGCCTTTCGGTGATACACCTATTTTCACTTTAAAATCGTGATTACTTGCATTAACCCTTTCACCGCCAATGTCCATTTATGCACCACAATGGTTTAGCACCCATGTCACTGAAAGGCATCAAATCTGGGCCTGTTATCCAACGACCCTGTTTTCTTAATTTTGAGAGAAATGGAGTATATTTCACAGAGGAATTCTCAATATTGCAGATAATTTTGTTTCTGTACCCAGTTAAGTTTAATGGTATTTTTTGGCTGAAAAATGGCTGGCAGCGAAAGGGCTAAAACTGGAAATAAAGGCTGATCCAGGTTGTTCCTGAGGGTGATCCAGGGAGGTCCTTAGTGGTGGATCACCTAGATCACTCTCAGGAACAACCTGGATCACCCTCGATCACCCTCAGGCTAATCCAGGTTGTTCCTGAGGGTGATCCAGGGTGGTGTTTAGTGGTGGATCACCCGGATGACCCTCAGAAACACCCTGGAGTACCCTCTGGATCAACCTCAGGCCAATCCAAGTTGTTCTTAAATAACCCTTAGGCCGATCCAGCTTGTTCATGATGGTGATCCAGGGTGGTTCTTAGTGGTGGATCACCCTCAGGTACACCCTGGATCACCCTCAGGAACACCCTGGATCACCCTCAGGCCGATCCAGGTTGTTCATGATGGTGATCCAGGGTGGTCCTTAGTGGTGGATCGACTGGATCACCCTCAGGTACACCCTGATCACCCTCAGGAACACCCTCAGGCCGATCCAGGTTGTTCATGAGGGTGATCCAGGGTGGTCCTTGGTGGTGGATCACCTGGATCACCCTCAGGTACACCCTGGATCACCCTCAGAAACACCCTGGATCACCCTCAGGCTGATCCAGGGTGTTCATGATGGTGATCCAGGGTGGTCCTTAGTGGTGGATCACCTGGATCACCCTCAGGTACACCCTGGATCACCCTCAGGAACACCCTGGATCACCCTCAGGCTGATCCAGGGTGTTCCTGAGGGTGATCCAGGGTGTTCCTGAGGGTGATCCTTTGTGGTGGATCACCCTCAGGAAGACCCTGTATCACTCTCAGGCTCACCCTGGATCACCTGGATATAACCCAGGAACCCACCCCACCACAAAAACCAGGACCCTGCACAGGGTGATCCACCACTAAGGACATCACAGATTAGGCTCAAAACGCCTTGGATATAACCCAGGAACCCACCCCACCACAAAAACCAGGACCCTGCACAGGGTGATCCACCACTAAGGACATCACAGTTTAGGCTCAAAACGCCTTGGATATAACCCAGGAACCCACCCCACCACAAAAACCAGGACCCTGCACAGGGTGATCCACCACTAAGGACATCACAGATTAGGCTCAAAACGCCTTGGATATAACCCAGGAACCCACCCCACCACAAACACCAGGACCCTGCACAGGGTGATCCACCACTAAGGACATCACAGATTAGGCTCAAAACGCCTTGGATATAACCCAGGAACCCACCCCACCACACACACCAGGACCCTGCACAGGGTGATCCACCACTAAGGACATCACAGTTTAGGCTCAAAACGCCTTGGATATAACCCAGGAACCCACCCCACCATAAAAACACACTAAATTTAAAGAGATCCCATGCAGCAGTTATTGAGATACAGCCTTGGGGTTCGAACACCCCGTGATTTGCACGCACTTGCGCATGGATGCACTGACAAATACATGATTACAGCATCATAGCGCTTTCATCAGAAAACGTTGTGAACAAAACCCTCATTGAAATAGGTGCAAAATTTCGCGAGATATTAGCGTTTAAGTGTTTTGGGGTTTGAACTCCTTAATCAGCATGACCTTGACCTTAAAATAAAACTAAAGCAATCAGTCGATGGGTAACATCCTCTAAGTCTAAGACTTGTACACTAAAAGTGATTGAAATAGACTGAATGGTTTTCAAGAAAATGCGGCCGGCTGGACGCACGAACGCATGCACGGACGAAACAAAAACAATATTTCTCGAAGCTTTGCTTGGGAACTAAAAATCATCAGTACAGAAACATAGGTCAACATAATGATCATTAAGCTTTACCTTAAAGTTGTTGGGTTTTTCCTACAAGATCTATACATGTACACGAATTTAAAAAAGTGAACACATTTTCCCGGTGTATGCATGCTTGTGGTGCAAATTCTGATCCATGCATAATTAATCTGTCTCTCTCACACACACAAACACACACGCACGCACGCGCACGCACGCACGCACACACACAGAGCTCTGTTCTCTTAGTTCTGCTGTTCTATTCGTTTAGTCAGTGGCGAGAACTGAAAGGTGAAATTGCCGTAAATGATAATCAATCCCCCAACCATAACACAGCTGGTGCTGGGACTGGCCGTTTACTTACTGCTGTTGCCTTAGTTCCTACCTGAAGACTTCACTACCGCCCTTTGTATTACACAGCTGGTGCGGGGACTGGACGTTTACTTACTGCTGTTGCCTTAGTTCCTACCTGAAGACTTCACTACCGCCCTTTGTATTACACAGCTGGTGCGGGGACTGGACGTTTACTTACTGCTGTTGCCTTAGTTCCTACCTGAAGACTTCACTACCGCCCTTTGTATTACACAGCTGGTGCGGGGACTGGACGTTTACTTACTGCTGTTGCCTTAGTTCCTACCTGAAGACTTCACTACCGCCCTTTGTATTACACAGCTGGTGCGGGGACTGGACGTTTACTTACTGCTGTTGCCTTAGTTCCTACCTGAAGACTTCACTACCGCCCTTTGTATTACACAGCTGGTGCGGGGACTGGACGTTTACTTACTGCTGTTGCCTTAGTTCCTACCTGAAGACTTCACTACCGCCCTTTGTATTACACAGCTGGTGCGGGGACTGGACGTTTACTTACTGCTGTTGCCTTAGTTCCTACCTGAAGACTTCACTACCGCCCTTTGTATTACACAGCTGGTGCGGGGACTGGACGTTTACTTACTGCTGTTGCCTTAGTTCCTACCTGAAGACTTCACTACCGCCCTTTGTATTACACAGCTGGTGCGGGGACTGGACGTTTACTTACTGCTGTTGCCTTAGTTCCTACCTGAAGACTTCACTACCGCCCTTTGTATTACACAGCTGGTGCGGGGACTGGACGTTTACTTACTGCTGTTGCCTTAGTTCCTACCTGAAGACTTCACTACCGCCCTTTGTATTACACAGCTGGTGCGGGGACTGGACGTTTACTTACTGCTGTTGCCTTAGTTCCTACCTGAAGACTTCACTACCGCCCTTTGTATTACACAGCTGGTGCGGGGACTGGACGTTTACTTACTGCTACGAAAGAGGGTTACTTTGTACTGCCTTAGTTCCTACCCGAAGACTTCACTACCGCTCTTTGTATGTATGCTTATTCATGGATTCTTACGTTTACTCTCTCCTCCAATGCTAAGAAACATGGATGCTATATTTGTTCTTAATGTAGTGTCCATGTAAGAAAGTAGTGGACGTTCGCATTTTCTTTGTTTCTCCAACGCTATAAATTGGAATTCAAGAACACCCAGCTCATCAACTTATAATAATGTTCTAAAGATTTAAGTTTCTTTTCTTTGTAACCGTGCTTCTCTAATGCATTGATCTGATTCTGTGCACAAAATGTACTTTCCCCCTGACCCTTTTCCTTCTCCGCCTCTTTCACACACACAAACATACACAGACATGCGCGCGCGCACGTACACACACGCACGCGTGTGCGCACACACACCAACATACAGTATTTATACGGCGCTGAATCTTGATAGAAATCAAATCAAAGCGCACACACGTTAGCATTCACACACACACACACACACACACACACACACACACACACACACACACACACACACACACACACACACACACACACACACACACACACACACACACACACACACACACACACACACACACACCACATGAAAGCACCCTTCCTATTCTTTAATCTCTCATCTTTCTTTTTGTCTCATCAAATACTGTTGTGTGCGAGAACGATAGTGAAGTATTGCTACCAACCATAATACAGATGGTACAGACACTGGTTGTTTACGATAGTGAAGTCCCGCATTGCTACCAACCATAACACAGATGGTACAGACACTGGTTTACGATAGTGAAGTCCCGTATTGCTACCAACCATAACACAGATGGTACAGACAGTGGTTGTTTACGATAGTGAAGTCCCGTATTGCTACCAACCATAACACAGATGGTACAGACACTGGTTGTTTACGATAGTGAAGTCCCGTATTGCTACCAACCATAACACAGATGGTAGACACTGGTTGTTTACGATAGTGAAGTATTGCTACCAACCATAACACAGATGGTACAGACACTGGTTGTTTACGATAGTGAAGTATTGCTACCAACCATAACACAGATGGTACAGACACTGGTTTACGATAGTGAAGTCCCGTATTGCTACCAACCATAACACAGATGGTACAGACACTGGTTGTTTACGATAGTGAAGTCCCGTATTGCTACCAACCATAACACAGATGGTACAGACACTGGTTGTTTACGCATTGGCACACAGACTTGTTTTTTTACCTGGGTTAGTTACTTTTTCTGGGCCTGTCTGTCAGAGTCAGTTTGTACTTTTACACCCCCCCCCCCCCCCTCTCTCTCTCTCTCTCTCTCGCTCTTTCATTGAATACAAATCGTCTGACTGACTGAAAGCATGACAGAAGAACAAAGACTAGCCTGAATAAATAAAGGGGTCAATAAACAAAAAGGGCTGGGTCAAGAAAGCAGATAGATTCTACCTTCTACTTGTACTTCACTTGTCAATTTTACTTTATACATGGTCCTAACTTGTATGGTCACAAAAACGTCTGACAGATAAAAAGAATATCACGAGAGGGGGGGTGGGGAGAGGGAAGAGAGTGAGAGGAGAGAGAGAGAGAGAGAGGAGGAGAGAGAGAGAGAGAGAGAGAGAGAGAGAGAGAGAGAGAGAGAGAGAGAGAGAGAGAGAGAGAGAGAGAGAGAGAGAGAGAGAGAGAGAGACTCAGAGAGAGAGAGAGAGACCCTGAGAGAGAGATAAGACAAAGCTACATAACAGGACAGACTGCTCTGTTGCCGTGTGTTTGAACTTTTCCACTCTCCTCCAAATTAAATCCTATACCAACCCCTAAAGGAATGAGCGCCAAACTGGCAATAAAACCAACATACTCTAATCAATGGAAACCAGCCTGAAGAAACAAATGGGTCGATGAATAGAATGGGTTCCCACAAACAATAGGTTTTTGCATGTTTATGAATTTTTTTTGTATTTTTTTTTCATTCTCATGTTTTTGCCTGAGCTGAGGGCATGGTGTAAAAAAGCTGTCTCAGCTTATCCAATTTCCCTCATTAAAAAAGTTCGTATTTGTATTCGTATTCGTATTCTCTCTCTCTCTCTCTCTCTCTCTCTCTCTCTCTAAAAAAGCTCTCTCTCTCTCTCTCTCTCTCTCTCTCTCTCTCTCTCTCTCTCTCTCTCTCTGTGCGCGCGCTCGCGTGCGTGCGCGCGCTCGCGTGCGTGCGCGCGCGCTCGCGTGCGTGTGCGCGCGTGCGCTTGTGTGCGTGCGTGTGTGTGGGTGGGGAGGGGGGGTTGCGTGAGTGCGTGCGCGTGTGTGTCTCTGTGTGTGTAACTGTAAGTGCGCGCACTCACTTGCGAGCACATGGTGATTGGTATGTGTTGCATTTAATTTAAGCAACCCATTTGTTTTTCTTTCTTGTTTTTCTGCGTTCCCGGGCCATGCTCCAATCCTCGGGTGGTGAGGGTGAAGTCTGCTGCCTTTCTCAGCCCCTCTGTGGGAGCTCCACTGGCCCTTCCGGCCAGGTTTCACATCCAATGTCATGAAAGTGGGGCCTTTCTCAGCCCCTCTGTGGGAGCTACATCCCTTCCGGCCAGGTTTCACCTCTGTGGGAGCTCCATCCCTTCCGGCCAGGTTTCACATCCAATGTTATGAAAGTGGGGCCTTTCTCAGCCCCTCTGTGGGAGCTCCATCCCTTCCGGCCAGGTTTCACCTCTGTGGGAGCTCCATCCCTTCCGGCCAGGTTTCACCTCTGTGGGAGCTCCATCCCTTCCGGCCAGGTTTCACATCCAATGCATGAAAGTGGGGCCTTTCTCAGCCCCTCTGTGGGAGCTCCATCCCTTCCGGCCAGGTTTCCCCTCTGTGGGAGCTCCATCCCTTCCGGCCAGGTTTCACCTCTGTGGGAGCTCCATCCCTTCCGGCCAGGTTTCCCCTCTGTGGGAGCTCCATCCCTTCCAGCCAGGTTTCACCTCTGTGGGAGCTCCATCCCTTCCGGCCAGGTTTCACATCCAATGTCATGAAAGTGGGGCCTTTCTCAGCCCCTCTGTGGGAGCTCCATCCCTTCCGGCCAGGTTTCACCTCTGTGGGAGCTCCATCCCTTCCGGCCAGGTTTCACCTCTGTGGGAGCTCCATCCCTTCCGGCCAGGTTTCACCTCTGTGCTCAGGTTTCACCTCTGTGGGAGCTCCATCCCTTCCGGCCAGGTTTCACCTCTGTGGGAGCTCCATCCCTTCCGGCCAGGTTTCACCTCTGTGGGAGCTCCATCCCTTCCGACCAGGTTTCACCTCTGTGGGAGCTCCATCCCTTCCGGCCAGGTTTCACCTCTGTGGGAGCTCCATCCCTTCCGGCCAGGTTTCACCTCTGTGGGAGCTCCATCCCTTCCGACCAGGTTTCACCTCTGTGGGAGCTCCATCCCTTCCGACCAGGTTTCACCTCTGTGGGAGCTCCATCCCTTCCGACCAGGTTTCACCTCTGTGGGAGCTCCATCCCTTCCGGCCAGGTTTCACCTCTGTGGGAGCTCCATCCCTTCCGACCAGGTTTCACCTCTGTGGGAGCTCCATCCCTTCCGACCAGGTTTCACCTCTGTGGGAGTTCCATCCCTTCCGACCAGGTTTCACCTCTGTGGGAGTTCCATCCCTTCCGGCCAGGTTTCACATCCAATGTCATGAAAGTGGGGCACTCATGGAGGATGTGCTCTGGGGAGTTTTCTTCAAAAGATGAACATTTTCAGTACTGTGCTTTTTGGATTCCTCATAAACTAAAGTTCTATACATGTGCACTGTTCAGACGACGTCAATACAGACGACTGCACACAAAAGTACTATACCTAGACAGGAAATGAAGGGGGGGGGGGGGGGGGGGGGGGGAGGAAAAAGAAAGTATGAAAGAAAGAAAACAAAGGCCACTGCCTGGGCAATGATCACCCCCAGCTTGGGAATTACCCTCCAGTTGAAGCACGAGTCAGGCGACAAGGATGACAATCCAGCCACCCCCACCC
>CM065684.1:66867154-66889654 GCA_017654935.2 Phymorhynchus buccinoides | reverse complement strand
CCGGTCACGCCCTGCTACACAACTGGATCACCTTCAGAAGGCGACGGTGTAGCCTACACACACACACACACACACACACACCACACAAATACACCCCTCTATACATGCATTGTGCATTAAGATTAAAAGCTGGCCTTGATCAACGGACCAACAGTTACTTTCTTTCCACTGTCAACATGCCAAATGCCAATCAACCAGCGATCCGTGTTCTAATCATCTGACTGACATTGGCAACAGTAACCCTTTCGTAACCATGTCGGGATCTTTAGAATATTGTTCAAATACTGTGTAGGTGTACATAACTTCTTTTTAAAAACAAAATCTGCTGTTTGCTGCATTGACCTGATTTTGAGATGTATTCTAGGACACCTGTCTAAGGTTTCTACAATCAATTAGAAACCATTGTACAGCAGTCTAATGTGAAAGGCTGAGAATTGTAACGACTCTCAAGATTGGAGGCAGTACATGTATGACTTACTGTTAGGCTATACATAACATAGACAGCAAGAGATTTTTGTGTCAGAATTGGGTTTTGGACCGTCTGCTCTAGATCTACACAACACATTTCAGGCCAGGTTTATTTTCTGGAGTAGCAATTGCTTCCTCTGATCCGCTACCTGGAGAACAAGGTCTGACAGACTGAGGAACACACACTTGGGTTTCTGTCCTTGATAGAGAGAGACGATTGACAAGCATGGGACAAGGTCTGACAGACTGAGGAACACACACTTGGGTTTCTGTCCTTGATAGAGAGAGACGTCTGACAAACATGAAAAGTGTGACAGCCTGAGGAACACACACTTGGGTTTCTGTCCTTGATAGAGACAGACGTGACAAACATGGGACAAGGTCTGACAGACTGAGGAACACACACTTGGGTTTCTGTCCTTCATAGAGAGAGACGTCTGACAAACATGAAAGGTGTGACAGCCTGAGGAACACACACTTGGGTTTCTGTCCTTGATAGAGAGAGACGTCTGACAAACATGAAAGGTGTGACAGCCTGAGGAACACACACTTGGGTTTCTGTCCTTGATAGAGACAGACGTGACAAACATGGGACAAGGTCTGACAGACTGAGGAACACACACTTGGGTTTCTGTCCTTGATAGAGAGAGACGTCTGACAAACATGAAAGGTGTGACAGCCTGAGGAACACACTTGGGTTTCTGGGTTTCTTGATTGACAAGCATGGGACAAGGTTGTAAGTTGGTTGAACATGGAAGCCGTGGCGTCAACTAGGTTTAAAACAATAGTCCTCAACACTCAACAAGGCAATAACACGGAAACCCTGGCGTCAACTAGGTTTAAAACAATAGTCCTCAACACTCAACAAGGCAATAACACGGAAACCCTGGCGTCAACTAGGTTTAAAACAATAGTCCTCAACACTCAACAAGGCAATAACACGGAAACCCTGGCGTCAACTAGGTTTAAAACAATAGTCCTCAACACTCAACAAGGCAATAACATGGAAACCCTGGCGTCAACTAGGTTTAAAACAATAGTCCTCAACACTCAACAAGGCAATAACACGGAAACCCTGGCGTCAACTAGGCTTTAAAACAATAGTCCTCAACACTCAACAAGGCAATAACACGGAAACCCTGGCGTCAACTAGGTTTAAAACAATAGTCCTCAACACTCAACAAGGCAATAACACGGAAACCCTGGCGTCAACTAGGTTTAAAACAATAGTCCTCAACACTCAACAAGGCAATAACACGGAAACCCTGGCGTCAACTAGGTTTAAAACAATAGTCCTCAACACTCAACAAGGCAATAACACGGAAACCCTGGCGTCAACTAGGTTTAAAACAATAGTCCTCAACACTCAACAAGGCAATAACATGGAAACCCTGGCGTCAACTAGGTTTAAAACAATAGTCCTCAACACTCAACAAGGCAATAACACGGAAACCCTGGTGTCAACTAGGCAATAGTCCTCAACACTCAACAAGGCAATAACATGGAAACCCTGGCGTCAACTAGGTTTAAAACAATAGTCCTCAACACTCAACAAGGCAATAACACGGAAACCCTGGTGTCAACTAGGCTTAAAACAATAGTCCTCAACACTCAACAAGGCAATAACACGGAAACCCTGGCGTCAACTAGGTTTAAAACAATAGTCCTCAACACTCAACAAGGCAATAACACGGAAACCCTGGCGTCAACTAGGTTTAAAACAATAGTCCTCAACACTCAACAAGGCAATAACACGGAAACCCTGGTGTCAACTAGGCTTAAAACAATAGTCCTCAACACTCAACAAGGCAATAACATGGAAACCCTGGCGTCAACTAGGTTTAAAACAATAGTCCTCAACACTCAACAAGGCAATAACACGGAAACCGTGGCGTCAACTAGGTTTAAAACAATAGTCCTCAACACTCAACAAGGCAATAACACGGAAACCCTGGCGTCAACTAGGTTTAAAACAATAGTCCTCAACACTCAACAAGGCAATAACACGGAAACCCTGGTGTCAACTAGGCTTAAAACAGCGTCGTCAAAATTATCTGCGTGCGTGCGTGCGTGCGTGTGTAAAGTTCCGTGATGAGAGTAAAGAGATCTACGCTCATCACTTCACAGTCACTTTGTTTATTTTAATGTATGTCTGTGTACGCCTGACTCTCTCTCTCTCTCTGTGACTTTTTCCATGCATTTCTTCTTTTCTCTATAGACAATAGTAGTATTAGTACACTTGTAACAAGCAGATTTGTTTTAAATATATTTTTTCCACCTTATATTCTCATTAAAGAAATTCAAAAGTTAACCCATTGGATTGAAAATATTAAAACAAAACTGGGAGATGAAAAACAATCTCTTCATCAACATACAAATGGGAGTTAAAGGAATCAAAAACACTCTTTGCCAATCTTAAAAGGAAAACAAGAATGAGTTATTTTTTAAAAAGGAAGACAATAGGGCCTAGCTAATTCTGTCTTGTTTTCCTGGGAAAGAGTGAATGAGCCAGCCTAACATTAACAAGTAACACAGTACAAGTCAGGGGAAATGGCCCTCCAAGTCCAACACCTACCTCCCTCCCCACCCCTACACCTCTCTCAGTCATACCCTCTCCTTACTTGGTCTGCATCTCCCCTAGTCTGCATCTCCCCTAGTTGGCATTTGGGCAAACTGTATGAATCAGGGATGATTCATCGTCATATAATCATAGACTTAATGTTGTACTCACATAGTTCATTCAGAACATACTCATGATACTGGCATACATGCTTGTTCAAAAGAAACGGTGTGATTGTTGATGACATACAGTTTAGGGATGACAAAGACAAAGAGACAGAGAATAGCTGACAGAGACTGTGCAGCAAATTGTGCTTTGAAGAAAAATACGTCTGTCATGCTGCCGTTATGTGCCTAAGTAAGAAATAATTTATTAGGCCCAGCATGTCCGACTTCGGCTGAACGAAATCTTTTTGAAAGTGTTGTTTTTAAAAAGGCAGGAGAATGGACCAGAAAGGCAGAAAGATAGTAGATCTAGATGACATCAAACAAAGGGAAAAGGCAGAGTCAAAGAGAGTAACAGATTAGAGGAAATTACAATACAAGCACAGAACATCCAGAAGGTGGGGGAACTATTTATACAATAGATCCCCCGGTATCCCCACGGGGGGAGAGTAACAACTAATATCAAACAAGATAAAATCTGACCATTTAGTAAAACGTAACAAGAGAGTGAATTTCATTTAATCTGTCTGTCAATTATGGTAAAACATCATTCAATTAAGACTAGAATAGCTTGAACTGGCAAAATGTACGTATGTATACATGTAATGATGTATGTATATTACTATTATGTACAATTACACTGGTTAAGTTTAATTGAGACCTGTTTCAACGGCTAGTTGGGAGAGAGAAAGAAAGAGAGGGGGGAGAGAAACAGAGAGAGGGGGAGAGAGAGAGAGAGACATAAAAGATGAGAGATGAGAGAAATAATAAGAGTGAGACCAGAGAGAGAGAGAGAGAGAGAGAGAGAGAGAGAGAGAGAGAGAGAGAGAGAGAGAGAGAGAGAGAGAGAGAGAGAGAGAGAGAGAGAGAGAGAAAAGATGAGAGATGAGAGAAAATATAAGAGTGAGACGAGAGACACTTCAGAATTGTATTTATTGACATTGAGATGAGAGAGAGAGAGAGAGAGAGAGAGAGAGAGAGAGAGAGAGAGAGAGAGAGAGAGGGAGGGAGAGAGAGAGAGAGAGAGAGAGAGGGGAGGGAGAGAGAGAGAGAGAGAGAGGGAGGCAGGGAGGGAGGGAGGGAGAGAGAGAGAGAGAGAGAGAGAGAGAGGGGGGGGGGGAGGGAGGAGAGAGAGAGAATGAATGAATAACTTTTATTTTCTGAAGATAATAGAGTAAGTATAAATACTTTTTTTCATCACGACAGCATGAAGCATCTGCGTTCATAATTGATAGGAACTTGTCCGAAGAAGAACTGGCTAGCTGTACATTATTGAATAGCAAAACCTGTGCTCCGCACGGGATGTCATGAAAGCAATTGTAAGCTCTGCACAGACTTGGTTTTGTCACTTTGAGAAAAGTAGACCTGTGCCTAAATGTTGTGAAAACACACACACACACACACACTGTAGTAGACAGCACACACTTCATCATTGCTTGCTCGGTTTCCTGTCAATTCATGAGCGCAGATGCATTATTCTCCGTTATGCACCTTTCAAAACAAATATGGTTAGACCAAACACAAAACTTCCAGAAGGTAGAGGAACTATTTGTACAAAAGCCCTACTCGCCTCCCTCTTCTCCTTCCTAATCCTAGCCACCCCTCCCCCTACCCCTCTCCCTTCTTCTAACCAAAGCAACCATAGAAGTTTCTAGGTGCAGTGAGTTAGCCTCGGTTTTCTGTTAGCACACGCACGTGTCTAAAAATGAACCGTTTTGAAAATGCAAATTGGCTTCCAACAGACCGTCCACCCCAAAGTAGACAGTTTAACTCACCAGTTTTACAATGGATTTTAGAAATCTGCATCATGATATTGCCTTCGATTGTCAAAGTGGTGTTTTTTCATTCAATCCATTTGTTCAGTATCACCTAGAATGTGAGTTACTAGTGGTGTCCCCCAGGGGAGCGTATTGGCACAGATCCTTTTTATATACTATGTTAATCACTTAATGACATGCCTGACCTAGTGGACTGTAAAATAAAAATGTTTGCAGATGATACCAAAGCATATTCAACAATAGAGTCAACTCAAGACAGAGACAATTTACAATCATGCATCCACAAATTAGTTGAATGGACAGACACTTGGCTTTTAAAATTTAACGCAGAAAAGTGCAAAGTAATGCACTGTGGTAGAAACAATCCCAATTACGACTACTTTATGAGTGATGGTAAAGTAAAGGTGCTTTGTAAACTTGAAACCACTACTGTCGACAGACAGTACAGCTGAAAAAGATCTGGGAATTATTGTTGATCCAAATCTTAGTTTCGATGAACATATAAATAATATTAAGAAAGCTAATCGTATGGCAGGTCTGGTAATGAGAACAATAACCTACAAAACCAAAGATATAATGGTTCCCTTATTTAAGTCTCTTATTCGTTCTGTTTTAGAATATATGGTAACTCAGTTTGGAGTCCTTATCTTAGAAAACATATATACATTTGATTGAAGGTGTGCAAAGAAGGTTTACAAGGTTTACAAGGGGGGTGGGGGGGAGTGTATGCGAGCATGTGTCTGTGAGTGTGAGTACACGTGAGTGTTTTTGTGTATGTGAGTGCGCGTGTGTGCGTGTGCGCGTGTTTGTACAAGTGTATGTTTGAGTAAGTTTGTGTGCGTTTCAGTGAGAATGTGTTTTTCTGTGTGTTTGATGAAATGTGTGTGGGGATGTGTGTGTATGTCTGTGTGCAAGAACGCGTTCACTCTCGTGTGTGCACGTATGTGCGTGTGTGTCTGTTGTGCGTGTGTGAGGTTTTTTTCAATGCTGATTGTAAAGCGCTTTGTGCTCGATAAAAAGCGCTATATAAATATCTGTTTATTATTATTATTATAATTGGTACCCATGACCTTAATTATGAAGAACGCCTAAAATGGCTAAATCTACCAAGCTTGGAATATACTATAGAAGGGTGCAAGGAGACATGATAGAGGTTTATAAAATGTTGCATGGTTTGTATGATTCCTCAACTAAGTACATGTACACCTCTTTTCCACTTATCTAGTCATAATACTACTCAGGGACACAATTTTAAACTAACCAAAATACTAACCAACACCAGTCAGTTTCATTCATTCTTTACTAATGGCTTGTAGTAAAGTTGTACCCACGTGTCGTCATATCCGGCCACAAGGAGCGTGCCATATTATGGGAGACCGCCATCTTAGTCAGTAACTTTGTTTGAAAAATGCCAGATCGATGCTGTTTACACACAAATCTGACTAAGATGGCGACACTTCCGTTGGAAGGGTCGAGATGCGCATGCAGGTGGGGGGGAGCCATACAATAGAATAACAAATTTATGGAACAATTTATCATTTGATACCGTCAATGTACCTTCAGTAAATGCATTTAAAAATCGCATTCACAAAGAATTATCAAAATATACTTTTTCTACCCATTTGGATGCATATTTATAATATTAAAAACAAAACTAAGTGTTAGTATTAGAGGTGGGGAAAAAAACCGGTTTGAACCGAAAAACCGGTCCTGAAATTCCGCGGTTCGAAAAACCGGTTCGAGTTGCTGTGAACCGGTTTTTTAACTGCAAACTGAAAGTAAGTTTATCTTAGAAAAACGCATTCTTTTCGAAGAACAACACTGAATCTCAGCGCAGATTGGGTGTTTGTAAACCAAGAGTAGCTGTTTCTAGTTGTCTGGTGTTGTAAGGAGCAAGTATGGCCAATGATTAGGCCTACACTACAGTAACGAACATTTGGAGGCATTGTCTCCTGGAAACAAATCGAAAGAGTGATGGAGTGATTGTAGAAAGTATTGCTTTGTGCTTGCAATGAGGCAGTGCGATCAATCGGGGTGGTGGAACAACAAACATGACTAATCACCAAGAGAACTGTGAATGGAACAACAATAAAACAATGTCTTTTTAAGTTTATTTAATTTCATTTATATAAAGTCTTATGCTAAGAAGATGAGCAAATAGGTTCCAAAAGATTTTTATCTGCACACACACACACACACACGCACGCACGCACACACACACGCACGCACACACACACACATACACACACGCACACGCACACACACACACACACTCTCTCTCTCTCTCTCTCTCTCTCTCTCTCTCTCTCAGTATTATATTATATGTATCAAGGACAGATTGGAAGAATAGGCGTTGCCTAAAATCTATATCCTTGGAAAATAAAGTTTAAGTTTTCAAGTTTTTCTCTCTCTCTCTCTCTCTCTCTCTCTCTCTCTCTCTCTCTCTCACACACACACACACAGAGGCGCGTGCACACGCACACACACACACACAAGCTTTTTCTTATCAATAAACGGACATGAACTGGCTATGATATTTGCACTGTATTTTATTCATACGTAAATATCTCTCTCTCTCTCTCTCTCTCTCTCTCTCTCTCTCTCTCTCTCCTTCCCCATCCCCCCCCCGTCTCTCTCTATGTACTGACCTCTAACATCCAAACGATGTACGGTTTTGTCTAAAATTTTATTTGTTTTGTGGGTTTGTTTTTGGAGGATGCGGAGGCGATGTTCATTGTTATAACTGGGATTGGGAGTAGCTTCATGATAAACTGCTTAATGTACATTCAGTAGTTATTGTTCGATTAAAATGAATGCGTTTACTGAAGATATTGTCTTATTGTCTAAAAGTAGAAGATGTCATTACTGTTGTAAGAATGAGAGAGAGAGAGAGAGAGAGAGAGAGAGAGAGAGAGAGAGAGAGAGAGAGAGAGAGAGAGAGAGAGAGAGAGAGAGAGAGAGAGAGAGAATGTGTGTGTGTGTGCATGTGCGTGTGATTGTGTGTGTGTGTGTGTGTGTGAGCGCGCTCATGTGTGATATTGTTTTCCTTCCATTGTGAAAGATTTTCTCTTCTCATTTTGTTTATCTGTTCAGGTACATAATTAAGACTAGTATACTTTTGCATTCCTTATCCTCCCGCTACATATCTGATTATTCATTGCGTTGTGAATGTGCCACCATCCTTCACACTCCAACCGCCATATGACGTTTTGTTTTTGCTTTGGTTTAATTATTTTCCCTATTATTATATTTTTCAACTACACCCCTACCCTCACCTTCCTTTGACACGGGCAGATGGCCCCGTCATTAAAATGTTTGTTGGAGTTGAGCTGAGTTTTTAGTTGAGTGTGTATGTATGTGTGCGCGCGTGTGTGTGAATATTATGACAAATAAATATGTTTGCATAGGTGAAACTACTGTGATGCGAGTACTGGTTAAAAAAAACGGTTCGAAAAGACCGGTTCGGAGAGAAAAAACCGGTTTGAAACCGGTTCAAAATTTTGAACCGGTTCTCAACTCTAGTTACTAAAGTTAGTATACACTCAAGCCAAAAAAAATCCACGGGCAAATTAAAAATATTTAAAAAACAATTGATATTTGATTAAAAAATCACCACTAATGAGGGCAAAAGGCGTATATATTATTATATATATATCCTATAGCCTTATGTGATGTGATGTGATACTGATAGTTAATCTTAGAATCTTCAGCCTGTCAGCCTTCCTTTCTGACGTCTGCTTTTAGATGTGTGGCAGACGACACACCTGTCAAATTATTCGCCTCAGTCTGAATATCAAAAGATCGGACTTTGAATTTGAAGTGAAGCAGAGAGAGAAACAGCCTGAAAAGTAAATCGGTTTTGAAAACAGAAATTCGTTCGGTATTTTAAGATGATGTCATTCATGAACAAATATTGTGACATTGTGACACAAATAACCCGATTGTGCCTCAAACCTTTCGTCAGCCCAACACACTGTCCCGATCCAAAAGAAAACTTACCTTTTGTCCAACTGGGAGCACTTTGCTCTTGCGTTTGACAGATGGCGATCGGAGGATCTTCCTTGGAGCCTGAGGT
Organism: Phymorhynchus buccinoides; assembly: GCA_017654935.2. NCBI lineage: Eukaryota > Metazoa > Mollusca > Gastropoda > Neogastropoda > Raphitomidae > Phymorhynchus > Phymorhynchus buccinoides. The sequence continues at coordinate 66,880,609 of CM065684.1, read as the reverse complement.
TTATCCATGACACAACATGAGAGGAACGCTTTCCCCTTCACAAACACACCATACTCCGATTCCGTGGCCACATTTGTCTTTGAATTTCGAACTGACTGCTCTTTGAGAAATGTGTTCACCAAGTCCGAAAGGCTGTTTCCTGGATGGATGTAAAATGGCTGTTGATTGGTCCATTACACATACACGATTCGGTTTGCCAATTCAACAAATTACACGTATTTTTCGTCTAAAATGCAGCAACAAACGCTGGACATGTAATTTTTCGGTCCGAATTTTGTTGTTGTTGATGATAAAAGGGCATACTCTGAAATAACAATATTTTAGCTTCTACTTTTCCTGGCAGATGGCGGATGAATTGACCAATGAGATTGATTGTTGCAAACACCCGGAGTATTTAAATGACGTCACGGAGTGAGAGGTACCTTTGACACATGAATGACAGCACATAGTGTGTGTAACGTGCGTGCGCTCACGTGTTCAGGTGTGTGTTGTTGTGTGTCCGTGTTTGTGTGTGCACGCGAATCTGTGTGTAGAGGGATGAAGAGAGGTAGAGTTTCCTCTGGGGTGAAGTATATTTTGTGTGAATGTGTATGTGTGTGTGTGTGCTCGCGCGCGCGCGTGTGTTTGTGTGGTACATCATTTTACTACGTGCGCACACATGTAGCCTAGGCCTACTATGTGTGTGTGTGTGTGTGTGTGTGTGTGTGTGTGTGTGTGTGTGTGTGTGTGTGTGTGTGTGCGTGTGTGTGTGTGTGTGTGCGTGTGTGTGCATGTATGTGTGTGCGCACACTTGTAGTCTACTCTGTGTGTGTGTGTGTGTGTGTGTGTGTGTGTGTGTGTGTGTGTGTGTGTGTGTGTGAAAAAGTGTGGCCATGTTCAGCGAAGAAAAAAACAACTACCGTATGTTTATTTTCCAAATTCATATTAGCAGGGGAGATAACATCGTGCAGGTAAATTAAAGTTCAACATAATTATCTCCCTTTTAACTGTTTTTCTCGTGCGGGGAAACAACGAGGTAAAATGCATAGGAGGATGTATAATATGGCCAAACCATTTGGGTAGATTTGTTTACCTTATTGGCAAATCTGAACCAGGAAATTACCGGCCTGTAAGCCTCACGTGTATTATTTGCAAAATTTTAGAACAATTTATTAGACACAGTTGTAGCCCACATGACAAATTTTAACCTGTATTCAGAATGTCAACATGGCTTAGGACAGGAAGATCTTGTATGACCCAGTTGACGGATGTCATGGACAATTTTACTACATTTTTATATGAAAAGGAAACTTTTGATGTGGTATATTTAGATTTTCGTAAGGCTTTTGACTCCGTCCCACACGAACGATTGCTATTAAAGCTTCAGTCTTCGTATCGTAAATTTAAGCTTTACGTCCTCTCGACCTGGGAAGGCACATAAAAGCTTCAGTCTTATGGTCAGGTCAGGTCAGGTCAGGTAATGAGGGCAACTAGGCCTCGCGGCCTCTGAAGTGCCCTTTCAATATAGTTTTTTTTAGTATTGAGCACAGCTGTGACGGTTTTTGATGACACAATCAGTCATGTTGGTATCTCAATTCTGTCAATTTAGGGTTCTTTGTCCAGGAGGTTTTTAAACTGGTTAAGGTTTGGTGCAAGCTTGATTTGTGCAGAGAGGTTATTCCAATACTTGGCAACTCTGTTAGCAAAAAAATGTTTTCTAATGTTAGTTCTGCTGTATTGTATTAGTATTTTTAATTCACAGCTTCTAGTTTTCGAATAGTTCGAGAGCTGAAACAATCTTTTGTTAGTAAAGTCAGTATTGTTAAAAAAATTATAAACATTTATCAGGTCTCCTCGCAGCCTCCTGTATTTTAAGGATGGCAAATCCAGCCTGCGCAGCCTTTCACCATAGTCCTTATTTTTAAGAGATTTTATCAGTTTGGTAGCTCTCCTCTGGCATCTTTCGATTGACACAGACTGTCTTTTGAGATATGGGTTCCAAATTTGATTCCCATATTCTAAATGTGGTCTCACCAAGCTTTTATACAGGTTTATAAACACATTATTTTTTATTCCCGAAAAAGTCCTCCTAATCAGTCCCAGCATTCTATTTGCCTTGCCAACAGCTGTTGTGATATGTTTGTCAAACTTAAGATTAGGATCAAAGATCACCCCTAAGTCTTTTTCTTCTGTGCATGTCTCTAATTTATGTCTATTTGTGCCATGAGTTATTTCATATTCCCTCTGTGGATTTTTGAATCCTAAATGCATAACTTTACATTTGGCAGCATTGAAATACAATTTCCACCTCTCAGACCATTCAGTAAGCTTATTTATATATTTTTGTATTATGTCCGATTCATGAGAAGAATTATAAATTTTAGTGTCGTCTGCGAATACTTTGCAAACACTTTCAACTTGGTCAGGCAAATCATTTATAAAAATAGTAAATAAAATAGGTCCCAAAATACTCCCTTGAGGGATGCCACTCAAAATGTCCGTGTTTGATGAAAATTTATCCCCCACCCTTACTTTCTGTTTTCTACCTGTCTTATCTTATGGCATAGATGGGAACATATTAAGATGGATAGGAAATTTTCTTACGGGCAGAACACAAAAGGTACGAATAAATGGTAAATATTCTTCTGAAGCAGCAGTGTTGAGTGGCATTCCACAAGGTAGCATCCTAGGCCCCATTCTGTTCACAATTTTCATTAACGATCTACCGGATCAAGTAGAAAGCATATGTAAATTTTTTGCGGACGATACCAAAATATACAATACTTCAAAAAATTATAAAACAATTCAACATGACATTAACAGACTAATAAACTGGACAGAGAAATGGAATCTGTATTTTAATGATAGTAAATGTAAGGTGATGCATTTAGGAAAGAATAATCCAAGTTGCAATTATGAAATCTCACATGGTACCGACAAACATATTCTAAAAACTTGCAAAGAGGAAAAGGATCTTGGAGTCATCTTTGACTCTGGATCAACATTTGATAACCACATTAATACGGCTATTGGTAAAGGCAACAAAATGCTGGGCCTAATTAGAAGAAGTTTTATCGGGATAGATAATATAGTATTTTTAAAACTATATAAAAGTTTGGTCAGACCTCATCTAGAGTATGGAAATCAGGTCTGGAGTCCGTTTTTAAAAAGGCAATCGGCAGCATTAGAAAGGGTCCAAAGACGAGCAACAAAATTGATTAAAGGCGTTGGTCACCTTGATTACGAACACAGACTAAGAAAGTTGAAATTACCATCTCTGAAATAGAGAAGAATTCGTGGGGATCTGATAAATACATACAAAAATGTTCACAGTGATAACAATACTAATAAATTTTTCTTCCAGTTAACAACTGACTCAAGAACCCGTAACAGTGATTTAAAAATACTAACCCAGTATAGCCGAACTAATATTAGAAGAAAGTTTTTTTCTAACAGAATAACAAAGTTTTGGAATACTCTTCCTGCACATATTAAACGAGCACTGAATCTAACACAATTCAAAAACCTCCTTGGTGGATACACCAACATATCAAAACTACAATACGAGCATGACTAAAAGGCAGATTTACCGAAAACAAAATACAAAAACCTCAGCTGTGCAAAAGTTCAACAAAAATGACATACAGTGAAGAGGCCGCGAGGCCTAATGTCCTAACTACCTGACGACCTGGGGAACAAGGAAATATACCAAAGGTTTTAACAAAATTAAGTGAGGAACTCTCGATACCACTATGTACGCTTGTTAAATACTTCTTTAGAAACTTGTGTTATCCCAGATGATTGGAAAACTGCTATTGTAAGTGCTGTTTTTAAAAAGGGGACTAAATCAGATCCCTGCAACTATAGACCAGTAGGCCTAAGTCTAACATGCATAGTAAGTAAAGTTTTAGAATCACTTATTAGAGATGCAATAGTTTCTCATATGATATACAACAAACAACTACAGACAAGTGTAAAGTGACGTTATTTGTTATTTAGTGCTTCAGCCAGCCCCTCAAATCAAGGGGGTCGGTACCACTCATAGTGGCAAGTGTTATCATATATTTTTGGAATCGTCTATGTCCCTAGATGTCAGAAAATCATGATAATGTTGTGAACGTGGCAGTTTTCTGCCTGTTATCACGTGATTTCTAACCCCACCCTAACGCGTCGAGAACGCGCACCATGATCAAGCTCTGTTCTCCCAGAGCCTAAACCATTGAAGATAGAAAAACCGTTATTGAACAAACAAGAGCTATAATAGCATGCCAAACAACTGTTGTTCTTATAAGTATATCAAATTATTATTTGTTCGTGAAATGTAGTGCCGTTTTGAGGATTTCATGACAAAATTCACACAAAATGCGGCACTTCGTCTTTTGTAAAGGCTAGCTAGTAAGATATAGGAAGACATATTTAGAAGCAAAACGAAGCGCAAGGGACTTGTGAACAACTTTTATTCTCATCAAACTATAAAAATGTTATTCGTTTCGGGAAAAAAAGTATGGCTTTTGTGAGTTTCATCAAAAATTACGCAACACGACAAAATGCTCAGTTTGTCCAAACGTCGGTGTAATGCTCTGCCTAAATGGTTGTAGATGTAAATATACAGGTAACCGCTAAACAACCAGATGTAGAATAACATGCTAAAGACAATTTGAGCAGAAATAGATGAAAGTCAAAGTAAACGATATTGCATTTCGAGGGTTGCCTGCCAGAGTAGCGTATATCGCGTTTCAGTAGTTTGGAGAAAAACGGAATTCAAAGTTTGAAGCTTAAGTACATCAATAAACGAAACCTTTGTAGCGTGGAAAGAGTTTAGGCGTTTACTTTGATATCTTCGCCATTAGCAAGAGAAAGAAATGTAACAACACAATGTTTAGTTTTATCACAATAATTAATCAAAGTAGGTAGGGGTAGCGCTATAACAAAAAAGGCCAGGGGCATTCAATCCACAAGGCGCTCTAAACACCCAGCCTATCACGAGTATAGTCATATGTCTCAGTTCAGTCTGACGCAACACGGGACAGAGACCGGCCGAGACTCATTAACATGCTGGAGTATCCTCACGTGCTCTGCTCTGGCCGTACCAGTGGTGGTGAACATCAAAGTGACCCTTTTGTTATATGCCGACATACACTGAGTGAGCAATGCGTACAGGGTTGAAAATCACGTGTTCACGTAAAGCCAGACTGTGATACGTGAGTCAGTGGGAAAACAAAAAGCGTTCAGAAGGCTACCAAAGTAGTTTTCTCTTACTTTTTTTTAATAACAAACACTTTGATTTACGAGTTTGATAACAATTGAACAGGAACATTAAGATATTCAGAGTAAAAATAAAATGTTATGAAGTAAACAAACGCCTTCCACTCCTACCCTACTCGGGGGGAAAAAAAACAGTATTATGTAGGCCTACAAGTGATAATCAATAAGATTTTATTGTACGATATTGCCCTTGTGTGGATATGCGATTTAAGGGCAGGCACAAAATAATAGTTTGTAAGAAAATAAAAGGTTAGTTGGTGAATGGAGAGGTAGGGGCTAAAATGGAGGTGTGGAAGGTGCTGTATTGCTGAAAAGAGCTTTTGCCTCTTGTGATCTTTATGAGATAATGGTAATTTGCAGAGTGGGCAGACTTACAAAAAAAAGGAATGACAGACAAAGAAACACAAGAAAAAACACACATACACATTTCAATATGTGTGTGTGTGCGTGCGCGCGCGCGCGCGCGCGCGCGCGTGTGTGTGTGTGTGTGTGTGTGTGTGTGTGTGTGTGTGTGTGTGTGTGTGTGTGTGTGTGTGTGTGTGTGTGTGTGACTGACAGACAGACAGACAGAAAGAGATAGACAGACAGAAAGAGACAAACAGACAGACAGACAAACAGAAAGATGGACAAACAGACAGAAAGATTCGGACAGACAGACAGAGATTGAGAGACAGACAACATCGATAGCTTTTAGGTGACCCATCGTTTGTGATGTAGGCATCAAACAAGTGTCAGCATTACCGCCCTTGTGATCTTTGTGCGTTCCTTACTGTTTGGTCAACTACTATACCGCAGTACTGCATACCAGGCGGTAATGAAATACCAGGGGTAATTAAAATGGGGGAAAAGGGAGGGGGGTGGTAAGCAGGATTGGAATGGAAAAGTGAACAGTATCTGCATGACAAGTAATCCCACGAAAACGTACGAATGTATGAACAATCTTGTTTACTCTCTAACATTGGCAATTCACTAGAATGAAAACTGTTATGCTGATTAAAGACAAACAAAACACGTTGAGAGAGAGAGAGAGAGAGAGAGAGAGAGAGAGAGAGAGAGAGAGAGAGAGAGAGAGAGAGAGAGAGAGAGAGAGAGAGAGAGAGTTGCCGATTAATTTACCAATGAGTGAGAGAGAGAGAGAGAGAGAGAGAGAGAGAGAGAGAGAGAGAGTTGCCGATTAATTTACCAATGAGTGAGACTGAGAGAGAGAGAGAGAGAGAGAGAGAGAGAGAGAGAGAGAGAGAGAGAGAGAGAGAGAGAGTTGCCGATTAATTTACCAATGAGTGAGACTGAGAGAGAGAGAGAGAGAGAGAGAGAGAGTTGCCGATTAATTTACCAATGAGTGAGACTGAGAGAGAGAGAGAGAGAGAGAGAGAGAGAGAGAGAGAGAGAGAGAGAGAGAGAGAGAGAGAAAGCCGCCACTAGCTCACGTGACTCACAAGATGTCCCATTACAGTCTGTGGTTATATGACCCTAGTCTTTCAAATCAAACACGCGCCTATGTTATATGGTCACAAGTCACTGTCTGGTCCAAGTTGGAGGCCCTTGTGACTGAATTCCTTCCGACTGATCAAAGACATTCCTCAGTTGTCATCTGATCAGCCGGTCAGTTGTAAGACGAAAGTGTCTGCTCAGCACATGCTGAACAAGTTGAAAGCGTTATATACTATTTCAGCGCGGGCGAAATTTCAAGTTTTAGACTTTTGTTGGTAAGCTGAAGGATACATTCAGATATCTCATGATCTGGGTTGCAGGAGTTTGGTCAGTTCTTGGATGGTAGCATTAATAACTCACAATTACAAGTCATATCGCCTAAAACATCTGATAGCATGAAAATATACCCCTTTTAGAGTGTTTCTATGAAAAAAAATGAAAAACTCATTTTTGTCGATATATCATGATCTGGCAGGTAACCCTCGATTTTTACCATGGGCACACATGCAAACTGGGGGAGGGGCAAAACAGATCTGTCAGGACGCACAAATGCGTTCTTGAAGCTCTCATGAGGATGATGTGGCAGGGATTCATACCATGGATCACGGACAGGCATGCAGACATGTTGCCAGTTGTCCAAGAGCTTGAAACTCTGATCGGTGACTTCCACGAAGACGTTGGACAAGTGACATTCCAAGCTTTGCTGGACAACCCAGTTTCAGAAGGGCAACTTCTCTGTGCAGCTTGCAGCAGGAAACCCATTTGGACGCATTCCTGTGGACCAGACCACTGAAGTGACGGTTAACAAGGACACACAAACTGTAGGAGGCACAGCCCGATTCAGTTTAAAGACTGGAGCAGTGAGCCAATACTACCTCACCGCAGAATACAGAAGTGAATTCTTGACAAGGCTGAGAAACATGGTTCACTTGAGCAAGCATGGATTTGAGCATCCTGAACTTCAGAACTCTAGAATCAAGAAAGATGAACAAGCTGTCAGTGCTGTTGTTGAGACGCTTACAAGCTGGGTCAATCCCTTTGAAGCCAATGTGGACAGTAGAGAGGCACACGCAAAAAGAGAACATGCCTACGCAACATTCAAGACCTAGAGACTAGAATCAAATCCACCCACAAAGACGTTTCATGCCCCTATGAAGAAATGTCAGATCAAAACATTTGCAACAGCCACCAAGAAGGATTGACATCGTGTTTGACACGTACCGAGAAAAGTCCATCAAATACGCAGAGAGAACCAACAGGGGTGCAGAACTCTGCCTGAAGGTACAAGACATGACACCAGGACAGATGATCAAACAGTGGCGAAGGTTCTTGACGCAAGATGCAAACAAAACCAGCTTGATCAAATTTCTCGCCAATGAGTGGCAAGGAGAGAAGTACAAACAGAAGCTTGCACGGATAAAGAAAGTTCTGTACGTCACTTGTGAGGATGTTTGCTTCTGCATTACTGGACTCCAATGCCGTGAAGTTCTTGAGCTGCAGTGTTTCCAGGAAGAGGCTGATGGTCGCCTGTTGCTGCATGCTATGCACGCTTCTGAAGAAAGATTGGAGGCTATGGTGATCAACTCTGATGACACAGACGTCTTTGTTCTGAACCTGGCCTTTGCTGAGACCATCAGGGCACGTTTGTTCCAGAAAACTGGGACACGTACCCGTACTCACCTGTTGGACATCAACAAGATCGCAGCCTCTCTTGGACCGGATGTGTGTAAGGCTCTTATCGGGATGCATGCGTGCACAGGCTGTGACACTGTGAGTGCTTTCGCGGGTAAAGGCAAGCTGAATGCCTTGAAAATCTTGAAAGGAGATGAAGACATGAAGCGAGCCTTCCTTGAACTGGGTGAAAGCTGGGAGTTGACAGGAGAACTCTTTCAACGCCTAGAAAGGTTCACATGCATCTGGTATTCGAAACAAGGACCAAGTGATGTGAATGATCTACGATACCACATGTATTGTGCAAAGAATGGTGAGATTGAATCTCATCAGCTTCCACCGTGCAAGGACTGCCTTCTGAAACATGCAAAGAGAGCCAACTTCCAGGCAGGACTGTGGCGACGGAGCTTGTCTCATGATCCTGATGCTCCAGATCCAATGCAGAGTGGATGGAAGGTGGAAAACCAAAATGGAACAGACGTCTTAGTTGTGGACTGGATGGACGTCAGGCCCGCGCCTGAAGCAGTCATTGAACTTCTTGCCTGCAAATGCACAAGGGCATGCACTGCCTTGGAATGTACATGCATTCAACATGGTCTGAAATGTTCCGACATGTGCAAACTGAAGGAGTGTGACAACCAGCCTGTGGATGATGATCTGGAGGATATGCCAGAGCTTGCAGACGATGATGACTTTGACAATGACCTGTTCTTTGATGAATAATAAATTGATGCAAGCATCTCAGCTGGAAACTGAAAGACATTTTCTTCTTTTCTGTATGTTCAGTTGGACAAGTTAGTCCTAGTGTTACAACAAGTGAGGACTAAGAGAACAGTGTCATGTTTGTTCAAGCCAGTGACAAGTGGACATGTGCTGTGTGCTAAATATGTGGCAAAGCTGTGTTTTTAATGACACTTGTAATTATGATAATGCTTGCAGTGTTTGTCCTATTATTTTTATCTGGAACAGTTAAGCAGATAAAATTGCACAGAATAACTGCAGACAATGATGCCAAGAGGTGCCAGAGGGATGGGAGTATTTGTGTGTGTGTGTGTGTGTGTGTGTGTGTGTGTGTGTGTGTGTGTGTGAGTATCGTGTATATAATTGTGTATATATATTCTATTTCATCTTTGTATTATCTTATAATACCCCTATTATATTTATGTACGTATACTAAGTGCATAGTTGAATTTGTGAGGGAGCGCTATACAAGTTCACTTCATTATCATCATCATCATCATCATCATCATCATCATTTAGCGTGCTATTCTGCATCTTATTCTTCAGTAGTACATCATCATCATCATCATCATCATCATCATCATCATTTAGCGTGCTATTCTGCATCTTATTCTTCAGTAGTTACCTTTCTATTTGTACCCATTAAATAAATAAATGTGACCCGACACCACAAAAGGGACATTAAGTCACTGTGACGTAAGTGTCCCGCGCAACCCCTCTTTCTTATCTACACCCCCCCCTCTCTCCTTTTCATTTCTCTGTCCGGCGGCCACTTTAATTGCCATCCACCATCAAAAGAACGCCAATTAAGGCATTTGTCTCTTTGAAGCCCGATTTACCTCCCCTGTCAGCATGTACCACCTACAGAGGTTATCTCCCTTTACCCCCCCCCCCCCCCCCCCTTATCTCCGTTCCCCATCACGAGAAAGTGATAGCAACAGTCGGTGCCCTTTGAAGACGATTTTCCTTTCCGAGCACGAGAAGGATAGGAATGACGTGATAACAATGTAACCGGCGCGTGATTGTTCGGTACTAGTATGCATAAAATTATAGCATCATCTTGTGACGTGTCAATTGCTATAAACCAACCACAGGCTTTCATTGTTTGAAAGTAAAGGCTATAATTGGAGTAGTGAGAAAAAGTTTTCACACAAGACGCTGAAACCTAGCTAGAGCAACATTGCAGACTCAACCTCTCCCAGCCAGTCATATTAAGCCCAACTAGTGAGTATTATTGATGGCTGGTGGTTGAGATTTGGTTTGTTTGATCCTAGTTTTGATCTAGATCCTATGTTCAATGATGAATAAGGAGTAGATAGATATGTTATTGAAAAGAAGTGGTAAACATTCTGTTCTATTTATGTGCACTGATTATTTGTGTGTGTGTGTTTTTTGACTTTAACACTTTTGGTACCAGAACCGGATTTTATGCCTACTAACCCTTTTGTCTATTTTTAGTAGGAAACCTGTGGGTTGCAATCTTGCACTTTATGATACCATTCCTTTCCAGGTGTTGGATGGAGAGTGATGTTGGCTTGATCACCTTTTATGTTTTACTGATCTCAGTTTGTTAACTGAAATTCAGATTATGTGTTCTTAGTGCTATTGTACAAGGGAAGCCTTCTAGCCGGTTGGGATTCACTAATTCCCTGCCAACTGAAGCCCCTTGTCTCTAAGCCATAGAGACCTACATCCACCTTCTCCTGTGATTATCAGCAGGGCATCGTGGGCCGGACGATCATCCCGGACTCACAAGCACCAAGACGGGAATGCCGCCAAGACGACCCGCACCCAGAATCCGCGAGGAGACCACGCTTGAACCGTGCCATCCCGCGAAGCCGTAACCGGAACGACTGGGAGCTACTCTCACCTGACGAGCAAGCCCAGCCAACCCAGCACTCGCCGATCACTACGGAGGAACTTGACAACAGCTAAGTCCAGCGGACCGCGCCAATCATTTGAACTTTCCTCCGGACACTGAAAATAATTAGTAACCCTTCTCGCTTGGGGCTAACCTTCTAGAAAGACAAAAGTCTTGTAAATCCTTTCGGATTTCATTGTCATTGTTTTTTCATTCATATTTTGTTTTGGCGCCATTGAGCTGCTTTATTATTATTGTTGCATAATCTTATGCAGATTTTGTGAGTAAATAAAATACAAGTGTCAAATAATCCTGAACCCTTTGGTCAGACTGATGAGAGTGGGAGTCTTGTAATTTCATGTAAAACCCTACTTCTCTCTGTCTGCCATTTAGAGCAATTCAACCACTTGTATTTCTTACAACCATACGAGCCAGAACCCGGGCACAAATATAAATTTATTAGATGAAAAGGGGCCGGGAAAGTTGCTCATCTCCCATACCCTAGAGAAGTGGGTTAAAGGCAAATTTTCTACTTGAAAATTTAACACACTAAAAGTCTTCCCTAGAGGCTTAGCCTTTTAACCCATTACCTCGTCACAGTCACTGAACGTATTGTACCTTTTGATTGTTATAAAGTACATGTAATCAAAAGGTACAATGCGTCCAGTGACTTAATGTCCCTTTTGTGGTGTCGGGTCACGTTTAGGCAGAGCAGAACACGAACTGAGCATTTTGTTGTGTTGTGTAATCTTTGATGACACTCACAAAAGTCATTATTTTCCAGAAACGATCAACATAGTTTTATGAGAATAAAAGTTGTTTGAAGTCCCTTTCAGTTCGCTTTATAAATGTCTTCCTATATCTAACGAGTTAGCTTTGAGTTTGACAGAAGACGACGTGCCGCATTTTGTGTGAATTTATCGTGAAATCCTCAAAATAGCACTACATTTCATGATGAATAATATTTTGATATGCTTATAAGAACGCAAGTTGTTTTACGTGCTATTATGCATCTTATTCTTCAGTAATTACCTTTTTCTTTGCAATCATTTAGACAAAGCAGAACACGAACTGAGGATTTTGTCGTGTTGCGTAATCTTTGATGACACTCACAAAAGTGATTACGTTTCCAAAATTATCAACATTTTGATAGTTTCATGAGAATAAAAGTTGTTCACAAGTCCCTTGCGATTTTGCTTCATAAAGTGTCTTCCTATATCTAACGAGTTAGCTTTGACAAAAGACAACGTGACGAATGTTGTGTGAATGTGTCGTGAAATCCTCAGAGCACCACTACGTTTCATTAACGAATAATAATTTGATATACTTATAAGAACAACAGTTGTTTAGCATGCTATTATACATCTTGTTTGCTCAATCATTGTCTTTCCATCTTCAATGGTTTAGGCTCTGAAAGAACAGAGCTGACGCGTTAGGGTGGGGTTAGAAATCACGTGATAACAGGCAGAAAGCTGCCACGTTCACAACATTATCATGATTTTCTGACATCTAGGGACATAGACGATTCCAAAAATATATGATAGCACTTGCCACTATGAGTGGTACCGATTAACCTGCTGGCTGATGGACTAATTCACAAGAGACAAAACAACACTACTGGATATTTCGGCGAATGCGCCTTTATCAACACAGACAAACAATTAAACAGCGAACAGCAAATATAGCAAAAAGGAGCAAAAAGCAGGCAACAGAAGGAGCAAAAAACCATCAAGATCAAAATAAAAACAATACTTCCCCTCTACAGTCCAACGCGTAAATGATACAACAAAGTTGAAACCAAAGAGAAAGGCTGTGAACACAAATCAGGGGAGGGGGGGGGGGGGGGGGGGGGGGGGGGGGGGGGGGGGGGGGGGGGGGGGGGGGGGGGGGGGGGGGGGGGGGGGAGGTTGGGGACAGTACGCAATTTATAGATGGCAGAAGTTGGAAACAAGGCCAGTTGTGTGTTGAGTAAGGGGTGGGGAGGGGGATGTTTGGTGAAGAGAACAAATTTCGTCCTAAAGTGAACACATGTAGCAGAAGCTGACATTACATTGTAATTGAAAAATGAGGCACACTTGTCTATGACATGAGAAAGACAAACAAATTTAAAGGAATAAAGGATTAAGGGGGTAAAAAACCTCTCTGGGAGAAAAACAAACCTGCGCATGTGGTGAAAGACAAGTGCAACAAACCCCTCTCATACACACAAACACATACACACACTCTCTCTCTCTCCCTCTCTCACACACAACCACACACTGGGACTAGAGGAATGCAAAATAAGCAATGGCATACTTTGGGGGAGGGGGGGGGGGGGCAAACACTGAAAAATATAAAATAAATGAAAACATCTAAAAAGGGGTGGTGGGGTGGGGTGGGAGGAGGGTTTGGAAAGAAGGGATGGGGAGGGGTGAGGAGGAGGTTATGGGAAGGAGGGGGTGGGTGGGTATTGGGCGGTAGCGAAGGATAGGAATCAAATTGATCATTATTGGCTCTTGCAGCTAGTT
>CM065684.1:66842126-66866654 GCA_017654935.2 Phymorhynchus buccinoides | reverse complement strand
TCGGTCTTAGCATGTAGAGTTGGTTACGAAGTGCAGTCGCACATTCGTACCGTGGTTTCTCAGTTTGCTAGGTCAGAGGCTGAATCTGCTGCTCTTGCGGATTCTCATCCTAGTACTAGCTGTCTCTATCCCGCCATCGGTCCTTTGCTTGCCCGACATTCTGAACTAGTCTTGTCCAGTTTGTTTTCTGACCCAGACTCGCCCCTTCGATCGATATTTTCCAGTTCGAAAGGGCGTAGCAGTGTGTAGTGGCCCGGTCCGGCCACTCATAGTCCGTAATGTATCAGGCCTTGGCTGCTCTAGGTGACTCGATGCGGAGTTTGTCTTCTTCAGTATGAGTTCCATGGCCTTAGGTGCTACCGTACCGCTAAGCTGTACGCCACCACTGTCTCGCACTTCTTGCTGAAGTGCATGCCGTTGTATTCCTCCCCTCTGATGGCACTAATCCCCCGGGTGTTGAAGAAGTCCTCCGGGAGCACCCGGACTTGATTCTCGTCACACCAATGTGGCCCACGAGCCATTGGTTCCCAGAGCTCCTCGACATGGCGCAAGACGGTCCTCTTCCGCTCAATCTCACTCCCGCCACTCTTCTTCAGTCAAGAAGCGGGGTCGGACACCCTTGCCCTTCAAGGCTAAACCTGGTCGCATGGCGGCTGTCCGACTAGGCCTTCGCTCTCAGGGGTTTTCCACGCGCACCGTGGATCTGTTGGTCGCCTCTCGGCGTAAGTCTACAAACGATCTGTATGATCTTCGCTGGGCCACCTGGTTTGCGTTTTGTCAGGAGAGAAAGTTTGACCCGCTTCGTCCCTCAACGGTTCAGTTCGTGGAGTTCCTCTCTCACTTGCTTAGAACTAGGAACTCTTCCTCTCAAACCTTGTCAGGTTATAGGGCGGTCTTGATTAGCACGATCTCGTTGTCTTTAGGTTCCAAGTTTACGGGGAATCTCTCGGCTTTGCCAGTTTCTCACTTCCTGGACGCTGTGCGCCTCCAAGCCCCGTCCAGAACGGTCCAGTGTCCTCAGTGGGACATCTTTTTGGTTCTGGTTTTTCTCTGGGTCAAATTTGAACCCCTGGAGTCGTTGTCTCTTAAGCTTCTGACTCTCAAGACAGTTTTTTCTCTTTTCTTTCGCCACTGCCCGTCGCATCAGTGGTTTGCATGCTCTGAGAGGTCTCACCAAGGATGTCAGTTCGAGGAGGACTTCTCGTCTGTCTCCCTTTCTTTTCTCCCGGAGTTCCGTGCAAGAACCAGTCTGGTTATGTTTCCTCTCCCTTGGCCTCTTTTTCGAGTCTTCGCTCCGTTCTGGGTCCTGATGATCGTGATATCTTCCTCTGCCCCGTTAGGGCTCTTCGTTCTTATCTGGCTCGTACCAAGTCCTTCAGAAGGGCTAAACGTCGCCTGTTCGTCTCCTTTAATCCCAAGTACTGCAGCGATGTGGCTAAGGGTACTGTGTCCCGTTGGTTCCTCGACCTCATTAAGTTGGCCTATGCCCGCTCGCTGGTTAGGTTACCTGATAACCCCATTCGCGCCCACGAGTTACGGGCCATCAGCTCTTCCCTGGCGGTAGTCAAGGGTGTCCCTCTTGTGAAGGTTATGGCCTCAGCGTTCTGGTAGTCGCAGAACACCTTTCTTCAGTTTTACCTGAGGGATATCTCTGCTCAGGGCGAAGACGACTCCTTTTCCATCTAGAAGGTGGTCGTTTCGCAGGTCCCGGTCTCCTTGTAGTGTGAGTTCCGGTGTTTTTTGTGCCTCTGTTTTTTCTCTGTGTTCTTTGGTATATCATTGACATGACTGTTTGGGGGTATTTATTTGCATATTTTCAGGGATGTTGTACATCTTTCGGGGGATTCTCTTAGGAGTGTTTCCCTCTTTTACTGATATGCTTTTGGGGTTGTTGGTGTGTCAGTTGGCACGCATCACCCTCCACCACGGTGGTAATCTGCAGTTGTTTTGAGTGTTGGTATAGTATGATTAAATTAGATTGGTGGATTTTGATTAATCCTACTATCTATTTAATTTAATACTTACCAACACTCAAAACAAAAAATGTTCCCTCCCAGCCTCCCTCCTGATGCGGGGCTGTAAAATTACATGAATGACATATCCGGTGCCCCAAGGGTGCGCGTCATACCCGGAAGTAAGGGGAGTCACTCCCGCTACTCCCTGCGGTATGGGTGCAGTCCCTTGGGGCCACTTTCGTTTTAGCTATGTGCTAGGGTAAGGTTCCAGGTTGTTTTAGGCTAATGCAGTTGTTTTGAGTGTTGGTAAGTATTAAATTAAATAGATAGTAGGATTAATCAAAATCCACCATTCTGTCCAGCAATCATGTTCTTCCGTGCTCAGCTGTCTGAGCACCGTGGGTTGTTCAACTGTGTGATCTCTGCTTTCCTTCAGGTCTCTTTCTTTTTTGTCAACGGTGACTCGTTCCAAGTCGAGCCGTTGAAATGGATTAGCCAAGGTATTTTGACGTCATACTGTAACTTTGTAGCGGTTTCGTCAAGTTGTTGCCAATCGCATTAGGGGAATTTCCGCGTCATCTGGTAGTTTTCACGTCATGCGATAGGCAATTATGTTTCTGTTTTTCTGTCTGCGTCTGCGTCACTAGTGATTACGTAGTACAGAAGCCCTTTCGTCCGTTTTTTCTTCGTAGAGTTGATTATAAGTGCAGAAGCACATTTGTAGTCTGGATCGGCAGTTCAGTGCCAATTTTCACTCTCCGGGAATAGCTCTTGTTTCACGGATGCCTTTTTTCGGGCATTCAAACCCAGGCGTGTTCAGGTTGACTGCTTTGTAACTATGGGGTCAGGTTTTTGTCAGAAGGTCTGTCTACCTCCTGCTCTCCTCCAGAAGACAGAGCACTAACGCCTGGTACAGTCTCCTGTGGTGTTTCGTGGTACATGTATTGCGAGAGTGACAAACTTGATCCTCTGCGTCCGTCAGCCGTTGGTTTTGTTCCGTGTCTGCTCTGCCTCTCCTTGCGTTTCGCTTTTCTTATACGCAATGAAGCTTAGGACTTCCTCACGTTATGTTCGTTTCCCTCAGTGGGATGTGTTCTTGGTTTTGAGCTTCCTTCGAGATGAATTTTCTAGACAAGCTTTCTCTCTGAGATGTTGTCCTACAAGACGCTTTTCTTAATTGCTCTTGCCTCTACTCGTGGGTTTAGTGGTATCCACTCTCTTAGTGGTCTACTTCGAGACGTTGATGTCGGTCCTGCTGGTACTTCGTTTTTTTCTTTCTCTTCTCCCTGGGTTCAGGGCCGAGTCCCAGCCGGGAGATGTCGATTCGGCGAGTGTTAATATCTCTAGCCTAGATTCCTTTGGCGACGATGACA
Source organism: Phymorhynchus buccinoides (assembly GCA_017654935.2). Lineage (NCBI taxonomy): Eukaryota > Metazoa > Mollusca > Gastropoda > Neogastropoda > Raphitomidae > Phymorhynchus > Phymorhynchus buccinoides. The sequence continues at coordinate 66,863,326 of CM065684.1, read as the reverse complement.
CTGAGATACACATCTGTCCCGTTCGCTTTTTCAGGCGCTACCTCATGCGCGCTGGTTCCTTCAGAAGTGTTAAGAGGCGTTTGTTCTTTCCTATAAATAAGGAATATGACAAAGATCTTTCGATTTCCACCTTTTCAATGGGTTTGGTAGAAACTGTTGCGCTAGCTCTAGCTCCTCTTTGCCGGTCAACCCCGTCAGAGCGCATGAAGTTCGGGCAATCAGTGCTTCTCTGGCGCTCTCCAGGGGAGTCCCGCTCTCCAAGGTCATGGAAGCGTCCACCTGGCGTTCCGTCAATACGTTCCTGAGTTTCTACCCTAGGGACGTGTCCGTCATTAGAACGGACAACTCGTATTCCATCGGGCGTGTTGTTGTTGCTCGTACTCCCATCTCCTGTTAATTGTTTTAAGCATTTCCTTCTGGGGTAAGTCGTTTTCTGACCTATGGGGGAAAAGAGATTGGAGTATTATGGAGTCTTTCCATGTGATGTTTAAGGGAATTTGGAGTACTATGGAATTTAAGATGTGGTGATGTAGGGAATTTGAATGTATATGCTGTGTATTGGTTTTCATTCTTCCCTTGTTCGCTTAGACGCATCACCCTCCACCTCGATGGTAGTCTGCTATTGTTTTGAGTGTTGGTACAGTATGATTATATTAGATTGGTAGATTTTTTATTAATCTTACTATCTATATAATTAAATACTTACCAACACTCAAAACAATCTAAGGTTCCCACCCATCCTCCCTCCTGATGCTGGGGTAAATAGGAATGAGTTGGGGACGGAAGTGGATATACGTGACCGGAAGTGGGAAAGGGGGGATAACCCCACGGTCACTAGAGTGACTTACTCTTTGTTATTTGGTAACTAAGCGTTTACGCTTAAGGTTTTTCCAGCCAATTGGTATGTTATGCTATTGTTTTGAGTGTTGGTAAGTATTTAATTATATAGATTGGTAGATTTTTTTTTTATATCTACCAATCTATTTCATTTTTTACAGAGTATACAATATGGCGACGGCCAAGCAGAAGAAGAACTACAGGGGCTCCGTCGGGGATGAGGGCACTTTATTTCATCAATCTATTTCATTTTTTACAGAGTATGCAATATGGCGACGGCCAAGCACAGTGTTGATTCTAGAGACAGATGCGTTTTTAAACCACCATTGCGACATTACAAAATTGCACTGCTACTTTGCGTATAGCCAGTAAGCCGGAAATGAGTAATTCTCTTTCGCGCCATTGGACGTCAATGCTTTCGTTTAGCCGATCACGAGTTGAGTCTTCTGAGCGTAGCGCGCCGAGTGTGAAGATGGAGTAGAGTGGCAATCATGAAGCGAACGTCAACACTGTTTGATTTTGCCTTCAAGTCGTCCAGTCCGACTCGGAAGAATCTGGCCAAACATCTATTGTGAATGAAGATACGGCTGCAGTAACGGAAGATTCGGGACCAACATCCAATGCAATTCCAAATGACGACGAACTTGAGATTGCCGACGGCTATGTTTCTGTGACTGAGCTGCCAAGTGACGCAGGTGGATATGATCATGAGGAGGTTCAAAAGAAAACCAGTGCCAGTGGTGATACTCACAACAAAACAAGAACGTTTCAGAAAATCTGGCTTACAAAATGGCTGTGGTTAGAAAATAGAGACGACGGCATGAGGTGCTTGATTTGTATCAAACACAAAAAGAAGAATTCCTTTTCCAAGCAAGAGTCTGGGTGCACTAATTATCGTCACATTCGTGTGAACGCATTAGAGCGCCATGTCGACACATCGGACCACCGGCATGCTGTCCAGGCTGAAGTGATGCAGAAGGATTTTCGGCAGGTTTGTAATTTATTTTCTTCATAATAGAAAATTAACACCCCCCCCCCCTCCCCACGTTTCTCTCCCCCCCCAAAAAAGTGTAATTAAATTTTCTGATATCTTTTCGGTAAAAATGTTGAGTTTACCCCCCCCCCCCCCTAACCTTTGCAGCCTTGAATCTTGGTATGTCATTTTTTTCCTTTCGTAAAAATTTAATGAAATCGTAAAGAATATGACACTAGCCATAGCCTATTCTTGTGTTTCAGGCTGCTACCTCGGCTGCTCAGAAGTTCTTGTCTTCAACTGACGCCAGTATTGTGGCTGCTTTACACACGGTGTTTTGGATGGCTAAGGAAGACATTCCTATTGCCAAGTACTCCAGTGGCTGCTTTACGCACGGTGTTTTGGATGGCTAAGGAAGACATTCCTATTGTCAAGTACTCCAGTCTGATGGACCTTCAGAAAGCCCAGGGCTGTGCGGCACTTGCTGATATCTCTGTTGCTGATAATGCAACCTACACTTCATGATCTGCTGGTGAAGAATTCCAATCATGCCTTGCTGAGGATATTCACGATCCAATTGTGAAAGAAGTAAAAGCCGCTGATAGGTGCACTATGCTGGTTGATGAAAGCACTGACATCTGTGTTTCTAAACATTGGCTGATATATGTCAGAGTTGTAGAAGTAAAAGCCGCTGATAGGTGCACTATGCTGGTTGATGAAAGCACTGACATCTGTGTTTCTAAACATTGGCTGATATATGTCAGAGTTGTAGAAGTAAAAGCCGCTGATAGGTGCACTATGCTGGTTGATGAAAGCACTGACATCTGTGTTTCTAAACATTGGCTGATATATGTCAGAGTTGTAGAAGTAAAAGCCGCTGATAGGTACACTATGCTGGTTGATGAAAGCACTGACATCTGTGTTTCTAAACATTGGCTGATATATGTCAGAGTTGTAGAAGTAAAAGCCGCTGATAGGTGCACTATGCTGGTTGATGAAAGCACTGACATCAGTGTTTCTAAACATTGGCTGATATATGTCAGAGTTGTAGAAGTAAAAGCCGCTGATAGGTACACTATGCTGGTTGATGAAAGCACTGACATCTGTGTTTCTAAACATTGGGTCATATATGTCAGAGTTGTAGATGCAAACTTTGTGTCTCGTACAAACTTCTTAAAAAATGTCACCATTGACAACCCAAAATCTTATGCAAGTGTTCTCTTTGACTGCATCAAAACCAGCCTAAGGAAGGATGGTCTTGACATGGCCCAAATAGTGGGATTTGGCTCTGATGGTGCTGCTGTTATGGTAGGAAGAAACCAGCCTAAGGAAGGATGGTCTTGACATGGCCCAAATAGTGGGATTTGGCTCTGATGGTGCTGCTGTTATGGTAGGAAGAAACCAGCCTAAGGAAGGATGGTCTTGACATGGCCCAAATAGTGGGATTTGGCTCTGATGGTGCTGCTGTTATGGTAGGAAGAAACCAGCCTAAGGAAGGATGGTCTTGACATGGCCCAAATAGTGGGATTTGGCTCTGATGGTGCTGCTGTTATGGTAGGAAGAAACCAGCCTAAGGAAGGATGGTCTTGACATGGCCCAAATAGTGGGATTTGGCTCTGATGGTGCTGCTGTTATGGTAGGAAGAAAACGTGGCGTCTCCGCTTGCATGAAAGAGGGAAGTCCTCATTATATTAACGTGCACTGCATGGCCCACATGTTCAACTTGGCCACTTCGCAAGCATCAACAAACATTCCCCACTTGAAGGAAGTTGAACAAACTCTAAGTGATCTCTATTACTATTTTGGTGGCAGCAAATCAGCTAACAGAATTTGTGAGTTGAAAGAGCTTCACAAAGTTCTTGATGATCCTGCTTTGAAGATGAAACAGTGTCATGAAATCCGTTGGATTGCGTGTTTTGAAGCTGTTAGAGCAGTGTATCTTTCTTGGCTGTCTTTGTACACTTTTTTCAGTGGCCGTGATGACAGCAAGGCCAAGGTGTTCAAAGAAAAGTTCCTGGAGCTGAAATTCTTGAGAGTGTTGGCACTGCTCATGGATGTTCTTCCATCGCTTTCTCAAATGTCAATGCTGCTGCAGAAAAGAGAGCTTGACATTGCATGCATTTACCCTTCCTTGACTTCACTTCTCCAAAAGCTGAGAACTGCACAGAAAGGAACCACCCACTACCAGACAGAAATAAGAGACAAGCTGGAGGTAAAAAAGGATGAAAAGGGAGAAATTGTGGAAGTCTGCTACAAGAGAAAGAAACTGAACTGTGGTGAGAGCTTGAAAACAACCTTCAAGGAAATTGAAGATATTAGGAAGGAGTTTTGTGACAGTTTGTCCGACAATCTGTCAGACAGATTTCCAAAGGACACGCAAGATGTTGCCACAGCATTTGGTGTACTATCTATGCGACCATTGACCTTCCTGTCAGCAGAAGACAAAGACAAGTTTGGAAATAAAGAAATAGAAACCTTGGCAACATTTTACGGGGAGAAGGCTGTATGACAAAGTGGAATAAAAACAAGTGACCCACTGATCAAAAAGGAAGAGTGTAAGGAAGAATGGGCTCTTGCCAAGCAAACTGTTCTCCAAAACAGCTACCCAAGAGACTCCACACAGACGCTCTATCAGTTGCTGTTCCAGTACCACAGAGAGACTTTCCCTAATCTACTGGTGCTTGCCAACTTGGCATTGATTATGCCCTATCACACAGCAGATTGTGAGAGGGGATTCAGCTCGCAGAACTCCATCAAAACCGGCAAAAAGGCATAGACTACAAGAGTCCAGTCTGAACACTCTCATGACCATTAACCCTCTTGTGCCGGACGCTCTGTGCTCTCTATCACCTCTGAAATCCTAACCCAAGGGACGTCACTCCGTACAAAAGGCGGGGTAGCGTCAGAAAAATAATAAAATAAAATATACCCTACCAGATTTTTTTTTTTTTTTTTTTGAATGTGTTGCCGAGATGTCTGTCTGATTTGCAAAATGAATTCCAAGATGTTATGAGGATGCATGGCTCCACAAAAAAAATCAAAATGCCAAAGTGTATTTGCAAACTGCATTCACTAGTCATTCACTGCCTACTTTTGCAGACTGTTGAAGCCTAAGACGACTGAAATGGAAATGTAGATCAAAATCATTCACTTACCCTTTCACTTCACGATCTTATAATTCCTATCTTTCACAAAAAAATGAATTTTCATCGCTGTCATCACTCAGTGGATGCAATAACGACTCATCATCCATGATGTAAAAGTCGGGAAAATGCCGATGTCAGTAACACGACTTCAAAAATTTGTATCGATCGAACAAAAACAAGCTTGCTGCTGAAATAGGTAAGAATACACTCCTTACTCATCACTTCACTTTCACAAAAATAGGACTATTCATCGCTTTCCTCAGTCAATGGGTGCCATAACTGTTCGTCATCCATATTGGAAAAATCGCGAAAATGTCGAAGTCGGTCACTAATTTTCAAAAATTCATATCTTTCAAACCAATCGGCCTAGAAGCCATTGCAAGCAACAGGACGGAAGTGTAATCTGTAGCGAAAGCGAGGCTGAAGCGCTCACGTGACTGCCATGTGATAGAAACAAAATGGAAGCGCCCAAACCGGCCACGTGGAATCGATACGTTCCCGAATGTTCTAGACGTTTCCGATCCAAAACTTTTTTTAACGTTCCCGACCGTTCACCGCACAAGAGAGTTAAATGTGAAGGTCCCTCTGTTTCTCAGCATGACTTTTCGGGTGCTCATTCTCTGTGGAAAAACAAGAAAGAGAGAAGGCTCACAAAGAAGGCTGCTAAACACTAAAACTTCCACAAAGACTAATTGTCAGTGCAGCAGAAACTTTTTGAAACAGCAGAAACAGTTTTGAGAAATGAAGTATGAACAAGTGATATTTTCTTAGTGTTAGGCTTGTGTTCTAAGGAATAAGGCCACTGAATATTTATGTTACAACAACAATCATGAATGTTAATACAAGTAATTGAACTAAAAACATCAAAACGCTACACTCACACAAGCACATGAAGGTGAAATAAACAATAAACACGGTGAATGTTAATACAAAGAACAAACTGCATCCTTCATCTGTGTTTGTGGTTCCCATGTGCCCCTCAGCTGGATCTAGCAGAATGTGGCTGTGGGATACCCCATGTCTGAGGTCAGACATGTAACTTGGGAATACCTTCTGTCTCTGCTTTATTGTTTCAGTCATGTTTGTTGAGTCATATTACATTATGCATGGGGAGATATCTCATCAAATCTGTTTGTCTTCTGGGACCCCATTTTTGGACCATGAAGAGTCCCTAGGACCCTCTTTTTTCATATTTAGGGGTCCTTGGACCCCCTTTTTAAAAAGTCTAGAATCAACACTGAAGCAGAAGAAGAACTACAGGGGCTCCGTCGGGGATGAGGGCACTTTATTTCATCATTCTGTTTAATTTTTTACAGAGTATACAATATGGCGACAGCCAAGCAGAAGAAGAAGTACAGGGGCTCCGTCGGGGATGAGGGCACTTTATTTCATCAATCTATTTCTTTTTTACAGAGTATACAATATGGCGACAGCCAAGCAGAAGAAGAACTACAGGGGCTCCGTCGGGGATGAGGGCACCTTGCTGCGCGTTCAGCTGGACCCCTCGGGCACCTACGCTGCCACCAGCTGCACTGACAAGAACCTCACCATCCTGGAGTTCTACACAGGGGAGCTCACTGCGTCCGCCTTTGGACATTCAGAGATGGCCACAGGGTTACGTTTCACCAACGACCTGAAGCACCTGATCTCTGTGTCCGCTGATGGGTGAGCCACGCTTTGGCGAAACTGGGGGGGATATTTGTAAATCAGGCATCAGAATTGTCAGAGGATCAGCTACATTTCTGACAGAGGATTGATCTCTTCTGTCAGAGGTTTTGCCTTTTTATTTAGAGATATATTTTTTTCTGAAATAGCATTTTTAGTGATTTATCACGGCATAAAGCCTTTTTGGTGATGTTGGGAACTGATTTCAGTGTTGTCCCACTATAGTCTGGGGTCCTGATGGCCCTTGTACTGCGGTTTTCAGAGGATTGGACTTCAGACTGTTCTGATGCCTGAAGATGTGTGTGTTGTGTGTGTGTGTTGTGTTGTGAATGGGTGACAGTGAGCAAGTGTTTGCGTATATTAAACATGTATGTGTGTGTGTATGCATGCATGCGTATGTTTGTAACTGTTTGCGCATGTGTATTAGTGTATGCATGTATGTTTGCACCTGTGCATGTGTCTAACTGTACTACAGTGGAACCTCCCTTATAAGACCTCCCATTATAAGACTCCCTCCCACTTAACACCTACTTCTCTGAGACATTGCCCTTTGTAAGTATTAAAATTACCTCCCTTATAAGACCCCTCCCTTATAAGACCTTCAAACACACACATACATATATGTGCACGCACACATGCAGGAGCGTGTGCACATGTACACAGATATACATATAGAGTGGAACCTCCCTTATAAGACCTTCAAAAATCATCCAAAATGAGGTCTTATAAGGGAGGTTCCACTCTATATGTATATCTGTGTACATGTGCACACGCTCCTGCATGTGTGCGTGCACATATATGTATGTGTGTGTTTGTGCCAAAATGTGTGTAAAGACATGACATTGTTATTACTACCATACATAAACCTTTGGTCTGTCCCAACTAGGAAGTGAGGGTTGTGTGACTAATGACTACTGATCTTTATTATTGATTGACATCAACACATGCTTTGCAGCCAAGGGTAAGTCCAACACTGTCTGACTAAGCAGTTTTCCCTACTGCTATAAAAAACACCATGTGTATTTTTAGATACGCACATGTGAGATGATTTTCTTTAGTATGGGTAATTGTATGTGTTATTCGTGAGTCACTGATATTTCTAGGTGCTTGGAATGGTTGGATCAAGCGGAAACTATAGTGAATCACATCGTTTGGGGATTGGAGTCATTGTGACTGAGCTGTGCCCAGTGTTTTGTTGTTATTAAACTAGAGTGAATCTTTGGGGGATTGGAGTCATTGTGACTGAGCTGTGCCCAGTGGTTTGTTGTTATTAAACTAGAGTGAATCTTTGGGGGATTGGAGTCATTGTGACTGAGCTGTGCCCTGTGGCTTGTTGTTATTAAACTATAGTGAATCTTTGGGGGATTGGAGTCATTGTGACTGAGCTGTGCCCAGTGGTTTGTTGTTATTAAACTATAGTGAATCACATCGTTGGGGGATTGGAGTCATTGTGACTGAGCTGTGCCCAGTGGTTTGTTGTTATTAAACTATAGTGAATCTTTGGGGGATTGGAGTCATTGTGACTGAGCTGTGCCCTGTGGTTTGTTGTTATTAATCTATAGTGAATCACATCGTTTGGGGATTGGAGTCATTGTGACTGAGCTGTGCCCTGTGGCTTGTTGTTATTAAACTATAGTGAATCACATCGTTGGGGGATTGGAGTCATTGTGACTGAGCTGTGCCCAGTGCTTTGTTGTTATTAATCTATAGTGAATCACATCGTTTGGGGATTGGAGTCATTGTGACTGAGCTGTGCCCTGTGGCTTGTTGTTATTAAACTATAGTGAATCACATCGTTGGGGGATTGGAGTCATTGTGACTGAGCTGTGCCCTGTGGTTTGTTGTTATTAAACTATAGTGAATCACATCGTTGGGGGATTGGAGTCATTGTGACTGAGCTGTGCCCTGTGGTTTGTTGTTATTAAACCGTAGTGAATCACATCGTTGGGGGATTGGAGTCATTGTGACTGAGCTGTGCCCAGTGGTTTGTTGTTATTAAACTATAGTGAATCACATCGTTGGGGGATTGGAGTCATTGTGACTGAGCTGTGCCCAGTGGTTTGTTGTTATTAAACTATAGTGAATCACATCGTTGGGGGATTGGAGTCATTGTGACTGAGCTGTGCCCTGTGGTTTGTTGTTATTAAACTATAGTGAATCACATCGTTGGGGGATTGGAGTCATTGTGACTGAGCTGTGCCCAGTGCTTTGTTGTTATTAAACTATAGTGAATCACATCATTGGGGGATTGGAGTCATTGTGACTGAGCTGTGCCCAGTGCTTTGTTGTTATTAATCTATAGTGAATCACATCGTTTGGGGATTGGAGTCATTGTGACTGAGCTGTGCCCTGTGGCTTGTTGTTATTAAACTATAGTGAATCACATCGTTGGGGGATTGGAGTCATTGTGACTGAGCTGTGCCCAGTGCTTTGTTGTTATTAAACTATAGTGAATCACATCGTTGGGGGATTGGAGTCATTGTGACTGAGCTGTGCCCAGTGGTTTGTTGTTATTAAACTATAGTGAATCACATCGTTGGGGGATTGGAGTCATTGTGACTGAGCTGTGCCCTGTGGCTTGTTGTTATTAAACTATAGTGAATCACATCGTTGGGGGATTGGAGTCATTGTGACTGAGCTGTGCCCAGTGGTTTGTTGTTATTAAACTATAGTGAATCACATCGTTGGGGGATTGGAGTCATTGTGACTGAGCTGTGCCCAGTGGTTTGTTGTTATTAAACTATAGTGAATCACATCGTTGGGGGATTGGAGTCATTGTGACTGAGCTGTGCCCAGTGCTTTGTTGTTATTAAACTATAGTGAATCACATCGTTGGGGGATTGGAGTCATTGTGACTGAGCTGTGCCCAGTGTTTGTTGTTATTAAACTATAGTGAATCTTTGGGGGATTGGAGTCATTGTGACTGAGCTGTGCCCAGTGCTTTGTTGTTATTAAACTATAGTGAATCACATCGTTGGGGGATTGGAGTCATTGTGACTGAGCTGTGCCCAGTGCTTTGTTGTTATTAAACTATAGTGAATCACATCGTTGGGGGATTGGAGTCATTGTGACTGAGCTGTGCCCAGTGGTTTGTTGTTATTAAACTATAGTGTAGTGAATCACATCGTTGGGGGATTGGAGTCATTGTGACTGAGCTGTGCCCTGTGGTTTGTTGTTATTAAACTATAGTGAATCACATCGTTGGGGGATTGGAGTCATTGTGACTGAGCTGTGCCCTGTGGTTTGTTGTTATTAAACTATAGTGAATCACATCGTTGGGGGATTGGAGTCATTGTGACTGAGCTGTGCCCAGTGGTTTGTTGTTATTAAACTATAGTGAATCACATCGTTGGGGGATTGGAGTCATTGTGACTGAGCTGTGCCCAGTGGTTTGTTGTTATTAAACTATAGTGAATCTTTGGGGGATTGGAGTCATTGTGACTGAGCTGTGCCCAGTGGTTTGTTGTTATTAAACTATAGTGAATCACATCGTTGGGGGATTGGAGTCATTGTGACTGAGCTGTGCCCTGTGGTTTGTTGTTATTAAACTATAGTGAATCACATCGTTGGGGGATTGGAGTCATTGTGACTGAGCTGTGCCCAGTGGTTTGTTGTTATTAAACTATAGTGAATCACATCGTTGGGGGATTGGAGTCATTGTGACTGAGCTGTGCCCAGTGGTTTGTTGTTATTAAACTATAGTGAATCACATCGTTGGGGGATTGGAGTCATTGTGACTGAGCTGTGCCCAGTGCTTTGTTGTTATTAAACTATAGTGAATCACATCGTTGGGGGATTGGAGTCATTGTGACTGAGCTGTGCCCAGTGGTTTGTTGTTATTAAACTATAGTGAATCACATCGTTGGGGGATTGGAGTCATTGTGACTGAGCTGTGCCCTGTGGCTTGTTGTTATTAAACTATAGTGAATCACATCGTTGGGGGATTGGAGTCATTGTGACTGAGCTGTGCCCAGTGGTTTGTTGTTATTAAACTATAGTGAATCACATCGTTGGGGGATTGGAGTCATTGTGACTGAGCTGTGCCCAGTGGTTTGTTGTTATTAAACTATAGTGAATCACATCGTTGGGGGATTGGAGTCATTGTGACTGAGCTGTGCCCAGTGGTTTGTTGTTATTAAACTATAGTGAATCACATCGTTGGGGGATTGGAGTCATTGTGACTGAGCTGTGCCCAGTGGTTTGTTGTTATTAAACCGTAGTGAATCACATCGTTGGGGGATTGGAGTCATTGTGACTGAGCTGTGCCCTGTGGCTTGTTGTTATTAAACTATAGTGAATCACATCGTTGGGGGATTGGAGTCATTGTGACTGAGCTGTGCCCAGTGGTTTGTTGTTATTAAACTATAGTGAATCACATCGTTGGGGGATTGGAGTCATTGTGACTGAGCTGTGCCCAGTGGTTTGTTGTTATTAAACCGTAGTGAATCACATCGTTGGGGGATTGGAGTCATTGTGACTGAGCTGTGCCCTGTGGCTTGTTGTTATTAAACTATAGTGAATCACATCGTTGGGGGATTGGAGTCATTGTGACTGAGCTGTGCCCAGTGGTTTGTTGTTATTAAACTATAGTGAATCACATCGTTGGGGGATTGGAGTCATTGTGACTGAGCTGTGCCCTGTGGCTTGTTGTTATTAAACTATAGTGAATCACATCGTTGGGGGATTGGAGTCATTGTGACTGAGCTGTGCCCTGTGGCTTGTTGTTATTAAACCGTAGTGAATCTTTGGGGGATTGGAGTCATTGTGACTGAGCTGTGCCCTGTGGCTTGTTGTTATTAAACTATAGTGAATCTTTGGGGGATTGGAGTCATTGTGACTGAGCTGTGCCCTGTGGCTTGTTGTTATTAAACCGTAGTGAATCTTTGGGGGATTGGAGTCATTGTGACTGAGCTGTGCCCTGTGGCTTGTTGTTATTAAACTGTAGTGAATCTTTGGGGGATTGGAGTCATTGTGACTGAGCTGTGCCCTGTGGCTTGTTATTAAACCGTAGTGAATCTTTGGGGGATTGGAGTCATTGTGACTGAGCTGTGCCCAGTGGTTTGTTGTTATTAAACTATAGTGAATCTTTGGGGGATTGGAGTCATTGTGACTGAGCTGTGCCCTGTGGCTTGTTGTTATCTGCAACATGTCTTGTGTTGAAGCAACAGCTCTGACTTGTAAAGTCTAGTTTGTTGAGCCTGTTTACAAGTGTATGTTGGAAGCTGAGATAAACTCTGACTTGTAAAGTCTAGTTTGTTGAGCCTGTTTACAAGTTTATGTTGGCAGCTGGCATAAACTCTGACTTGTAAAGTCTAGTTTGTTTAGCCTGTTTACAAGTGTATGTTGGAAGTTGAGATAAACTGACTTGTAAAGTCTAGTTTGTTGAGCCTGTTTACTGGAAGCTGAGATAAACACTGACTTGTAAAGTCTAGTTTGTTGAGCCTGTTTACTGGAAGCTGAGATCTGAATCTGACTGGTAACGCTGAGCTACCCAACTGGATCATTATGCAGCGTGGTTGTGGAGCAGCAGGAAGAAAAACAAAACAAAATGAAAGAAGCAACTGAAAAGAAATGAACTAAAAATATAGAGATCTCCCCAGCATTTCATGGCTCCAGTCAGGCCAATCCGGCTACCGTAGCGGCCCCCGGGGACAAACCCACATGTCTGTGTGTCTGTGTGTGTCTGTGTGTGTGTGTGTGTGTGTATTTCGAGGCTGTAGAAGTTGTTCTTAGCATGTCTGGTCAATCTGTTGTCTTCTCCTGTATCTATCGCCCTCCCCCTAGCAGAACTAACAATCTCACTGATTCAATGTTTCATCCCGAATTTGAAGCCCTCCTTGACTCCTATTCTCTGAACCGCAGTCCTCTTATTGTGCTAGGTGATTTTAATTTTCACTTCGACAAGCAACAGTCCTCTCACACAAAGCGTCTCTGCCTCTCACTTGCTAACCACTCCCTCTCTCAGCTTGTAACCGAGTCTACACACAACAAAGGCCACATCATAGACTGGCTAATCGCGCGTGATTCCGACCAACTTGTTTCAACAGTGTCAGTGTCTAAGATCCTTTCCTCTGACCATTTTGCCGTCCTCGCCAGTCTTAATCTTTCCAAAACTCCCAGAAATAAACGTACGGTCACGCGCCGTAATCTCAAGTCTATAGATATTCATACTTTTAGTTCAGAGGCAACAGAACTCCTTTCTAACGTGAGTATTTCCGACGACCCTGCCTCGACTTTTAATTCTACTATGAGTAACTTGCTTGATAAACACGCTCCCCCATCCACTCGTGTTGTGCCCGATCGTCCCTGCGCTCCCTGGTACACGCCTGAACTTAGAGTAAGTAAACGCACTAGTCATAAGGCTGAGCGTCAGTGGCGGGCCTCAAAACTAGAAATACATCGTCAGATATATAAGTTTTTCCGTAACATCTTCACTCTTCTTCTGGCCAAGGCAAAAACAAGCTATTTTTCATATTTTTCATCTAAAATTCTTGAAGCCAACACAACAAAGGTCCTGTTCTCCACCATGTCTGATCTCCTAGGCAACAAGAAATCAAGTCCTCTGCCATCAAATATCAGTCCTGACAAAACTGCCAGAAACCTTTTCCTCCTTCTTCTCCACCAAGATTATCGATCTACGATCAAAAATCGACTCCATGCCTTTTCAACCAACTATTCCAGACCCATCATTCACTGGTGTCCCCCTTCTCTCTTTCAAGCCGGTGTCTGAGACCGAAGTTCTTTCTACTTTGAAAGAAATGCATTTTAAATCCTGTGATCTTGACCCCATCCCAGCCTCTCTTTTCTCACAAATCTATCAACACCTTCTGCCATCAATCACCAACATCATCAATTCTTCTTTAGTTTCAGGTGTGTTTCCTTCTGCTTTCAAAACCGCTCTTGTAAGGCCCCTTCTCAAGAAGAACAATCTGGATCCTAATAATCTGAAAAACTACAGACCTGTATCTAACCTCCCTTTTCTCTCCAAACTCCTTGAGAAGACTGTTCTGAAACAACTTAACGATCATCTATCCTCAAACAATCTTCATCATCCTTATCAGTCTGCCTATAGAGCCAACCACAGTACTGAAACAGCCCTTGTTCAAATCGTCAATGACCTCTTACTTGCTTCTGATGCTGGTCAAATCTCTCTTTTGACACTTCTTGATCTCTCTGCTGCCTTTGATACCATAGACCACTCCATTCTTCTGTCTCGTCTTGAACATACTTTTGGAATTAAGGGCCCTGCTCTTTCTTGGTTTTCCTCTTACCTTTCTGATCGTTTTCAATCAGTTCTGGTCAATGGTCGTCAGTCTGAACAGGTTAGGCTTTCTTGTGGAGTCCCCCAGGGGTCTGTGCTTGGTCCTGTCTTGTTTACTTTGTATACGTCACCTCTTGCCAATGTCATCGACCAGCACAACATGAAACATCACTTCTATGCAGATGACTCACAACTCCAAAACAGTACAACCCCTGAAGATCTAGATTCCATTCTTACAGAAAGTAACAACTGCTATATTGATATTCAAAATTGGATGGTTCAAAATAAACTTCAATTAAATGGTGAAAAAACCGAAGCAATGCTTGTAGGGACAAAAAACAAACTAGCCTCTGTTTCCATAGAGTCAATCCAACTGGGTAACAATATCATTCCCCTCTCAGACTCGGTCAAAAACTTAGGTGTCACTTTGGACAATACTCTTTCCATGCAGAGTTTCCTGACTCAGACCTGTCAGTCCTGCTACTATCAAATTCGTTGCATTGGCTATATTCGTAAATACCTCTCAGATGAAGCCACAGCAAAGCTTGTTACTTCCCTCATCCTATCTCGTATTGACTACTGTAATGCTCTCCTTTCTGGCCTATCAGTCTCTTCTCTATCTTGTCTCCAGCGTATTCAAAACACAGCTGCTCGTCTTGTCCTTAGGAAGAAAAAGTTCGATCATGTTAGCCCTCTTCTGCGTTCTTTGCACTGGCTTCCTGTCGCAGACAGAATTGAGTATAAATTAAACACACTTTGCTATAAATCTATTCATAAAGCTGCTCCATCTTACCTCTGCGACAATATTTCCATCTATACGCCAGCTCGCACTTTACGTTCAGTTTCTGACCCTCTTTCTCTCCAGATCCCTAGGTATAAGCTTTCAACTGTTGGTCGGCGCTCTTTTGCTGTCTCAGGACCAACCTCCTGGAACAAACTTCCTCTCTCCCTCCGTCAGCGACCGACTCTCTCTGCTTTCAAAGCTAACCTCAAAACCCACCTGTTCCCCCGTCATTAAAGCTCCTCTCTCTTTATCTTCTCTCTCTTGCCATTTAGGTCTGTTTCTGCTATATTCCATTTATGTTATCCGTGTGTGTTCGCTTTGTATTGCGTTTTTGTTTGAATGCGCTTTGAATGCTAATGTGTGTGTGCGCTTTGATTTGATTTCTATCAAGATTCAGCGCCGCATAAATACTGTATGTTGTTGTTGTTGTTGTATGTCTCTGTGAGTGTGTGTGTGTCTGTCTGTGTGTGTGTGTGTCTGTGTGTGTGTGTGTGTGTGTGTTTCCCAGATGGATCTTTATATGTTGGTTTGCTCTGACATGAGCAAACTTATGTGATCATTTATGGAAACACTTAACAAAATGTTCAACATTTGTTGAAGGGTAATAGTCACATTTCTTCCTGTGCACTTTTCAATTTTAAAAACTGAGAAGTCTTTTGATTATTCTTTTCTTTTTTTTGGATGGAAAAAGCCACTTTGCATGTTTTTCTGTTGAAGAGTTCACAAATTTTTTTAATTTAAATTTTTAAAATTTTATTTAACCTTTTTGTGTAATACATTTTTTGTATATATAAACAAATGAGTGAAAAAACAACAACATCATACTTACATAACTTAACATAGAAAAGTAATCAAGACAATATTAAGGCATATACACTCAAAAGAGAATAAACATGCGGATGAGCAATAATATAATAATAGTATAATTATTACGAAAATAAATTTGACTATTACCTAGTGAAGTATGTACAGTATTTAGTCAAGCCTTTTAGTTTGTAGTGTGTGTTTTTTTCAAGTATATCTGAGTGGCAGTCATGCTCTGGGTGTTTATTGAAGAATGTCTTGAATGTTGTGGTTTTCTGTGTGTGTTATGTGTTGTTCAGATGTATCTTCGTGTGGAAGCTGTGCTCTGGGTGTTTATTGAAGAATGTCTTGTATGTTGTGGTTTTCTGTGTGTGTTATGTGTTGTTCAGATGTATGTTCGTGTGGAAGCTGTGCTATGGGTGTTTATTGAAGAATGTCTAGTATGTTGTGGTTTTCTGTGTGTGTTATGTGTTGTTCAGATGTATGTTCGTGTGGAAGCTGTGCTCTGGGTGTTTATTGAAGAATGTCTTGTATGTTGTGGTTTTCTGTGTGTGTTATGTGTTGTTCAGATGTATGTTCGTGTGGAAGCTGTGCTATGGGTGTTTATTGAAGAATGTCTAGTATGTTGTGGTTTTCTGTGTGTGTTATGTGTTGTTCAGATGTATGTTCGTGTGGAAGCTGTGCTCTGGGTGTTTATTGAAGAATGTCTTGTATGTTGTGGTTTTCTGTGTGTGTTATGTGTTGTTCAGATGTATGTTCGTGTGGAAGCTGTGCTATGGGTGTTTATTGAAGAATGTCTAGTATGTTGTGGTTTTCTGTGTGTGTTATGTGTTGTTCAGATGTATCTTCGTGTGGAAGCTGTGCTCTGACATGACCAAGACGATGCGGTCACGCATGGAGGAGCTGGGCAAAATGCCTCAGGAGGAGTCCTTCATGTCCGACCTCAGGTCAGTCACTGTCTGTTCAGATAGACTTTACATGATGTAGACGTTACATGATGTAGACATTACGTGATATAGACATTACGTGATATAGACTTTACATGATGTAGACTTTACCTGATGTAGACGTTACATGATGTAGACATTACGTAATATAGACTTTACATGATGTAGACATTACATGATGTAGACATTACATGATATAGACGTTACATGATGTAGACATTACATGATGTAGACATTACATGATGTAGACGTTACATGATGTAGACATTACGTGATATAGACATTACATGATGTAGACATTACATGATGTAGACGTTACATGATGTAGACATTACATGATATAGACATTACATGATGTAGACATTACGTGATATAGACATTACATGATGTAAACATTATATGATCTAGACATTACATGATGTAGACATTACATGATGTAGACATTACATGATGTAGACGTTACGTGATGTAGACATTACATGATGTAGACGTTACATGATGTAGACATTGCATGATATAGACATTACGTGATATAGACATTACATGATGTAAACATTATATGATCTAGACATTACATGATGTAGACATTACATGATGTAGACGTTACGTGATGTAGACATTACATGATGTAGACGTTACATGATGTAGACATTGCATGATATAGACATTACGTGATATAGACATTACATGATGTAGACGTTACGTGATGTAGACATTACATGATATAGACGTTACGTGATGTAGACATTACATGATGTAGACGTTACATGATATAGACATTACGTGATGTAGACGTTACGTGATGTAGACATTACGTGATATAGACATTACAGAATGTAGACATTACATAGGCATTACATGATGTACACATTACATGATATAGACATTACATGATGTATATACTACATGATATAGACATTACGTGATGTAGACATTACGTGATGTAGACATTACATAATGTAGACATTACGTGATATAGACATTACGTGATATAGACTTTACATGATGTAGACATCACATGATATAGACATTACATGATGTAGACATTGCATGATGTAGACGTTACATGATGTAGACGTTACATGATGTAGACATTACATGATGTAGACATCACATGATATAGACATTACATAGACATTGCATGATGTAGACGTTACATAATGTAGACATTGCATGATATAGACATTGCATGATGTAGACGTTACATGATGTAGACATTACATGATATAGACATTACGTGATGTAGACATTACATGATATAGACTTTACATGATGTAGACACTACATAATGTAGACATTACATGATGTAGACATTACGTGATATAGACGTTACATGATGTAGACATTACAGAATGTAGACATTACATAAACATTGCATGATGTAGACGTTACATGATGTAGACATTACATGATATAGACATTACGTTATGTAGACATTACGTGATGTAGACATTACGTGATGTAGACATTACATAATATAGACATTACATAATATAGACATCACGTGATGTAGATTCATGCATGGAGGAGCAGTAAAATGCCTCAGGAGGAATCCTCCATGTTAGACCTCCGGTCAGTCACGGTCAGTTCAGAAAGCTTCACTCATGGAGGAGCAGTAAAATGCCTCTGTTTACCATCTTGCATATATGGGCAAATTTGCAACAAAGATAACAGGAAGTGCGAGTGTGAGTGTGTGTGTGTTTCAGTCATGTGTAGTATGCAGCCTCTGTTTATCATCTTGCGTATCTAGGCAAATTTGTAACAAAGATAACAGGAAGTGAGTGAGTGAGTGTGTGTGTGTGTGTTTCAATCATGTGTAATATGCAGCCTCTGTTCAGGCCGCTTTCCAACTCATTTCAAATCTGCAGTTGTCAAGCCTCTCTTAAAGAAGCCTAGTCTCGATCCTGAAAATCTAAAGAATTATTGGCCTGTCTCTAATCTTTCATTCCTTTCTAAGCTTATGGAAAAGGTGGTTCTTAAACAGCTGTCTGACCATCTTCAGGTAAACGATCTTTTCTATCCAAACCAGTCTGCTTATCGAGCAGGTCACAGTACTGAGACAGCCCTCTTAAAGATAACGAACGACCTGCTCACTGCCTTGGATGAAAACAAGGTTTCTCTTCTCTCTCTCCTTGATCTTTCTGCAGCGTTTGACACTATCGACCACTCCATCCTCATTTCTAGACTTCACACCTCCTTTGGTCTATCTGGGGCTGTTCTTTCCTGGTTTTCTTCCTACCTCTCTGATCGCACACAGACAGTTGTTGTCAATGGTTCTTCATCTCTTCAAAAAGGTCTTCAGTTCAGTGTGCCCCAAGGTTCAATCTTAGGCCCTGTCCTTTTTGTTCTTTATACCCAACCTCTCTCCCATGCCATCATCAACCAGCATTCTTTTCTTGTAGCCTCATTTCTGTCGACATTGATGGCTATTTCTCTGCCCACCTGAGTCAATTAGATCAAATGATTTCTTCTTCTACGTTGTGCAAAAACATGGATGTTTTACAACAAACTGCAACTGAATGCTGATAAGACAGAGATGATTCTTGTAGCCTCTAACCACACAATTAAAACTCATGTTCTCCCAGGTTCTGTCGACATTGATGGCACTGAGATCAAGCTATCGGCATCCGTCCGCAATCTAGGTGTTACGGCTTTGGGCCAAATCCTTTCTTTCAAACAGCATGTTTCCAATGTTTGCAAGGCTTGCTATCTAGAATTTCGAAGAATTAGTTCCATCCGTCGTTTCTTCTCTCAGGATGCCCTGAAGACTCTAGTATGTGCTTTTGTTCTGTCTCGCCTTGACTACTGTAACTCACTTCTTGCTGGCTGTCCATCAACTCTCATCTCTAAGATCCAACGGGTCCAGAATAATGCTGCTCGTCTCATTTCTCGCTCCCCTAGGTACGATCACATCACTCCGGTTCTTCGTTCTCTACATTGGCTCCCAGTTCAATCACATATTGAATACAAAATTCTCCTCCTTGCCTTCAAGTCAATGAATGATCAAGCTCCCCTGTATCTCTCTGATCTTTTTCATCTCTATGTCCCAGCTCGCCAACAACGTTCGTCTTCTGATTCTCGTCTCCTTTCCATTCCATCCATCCGTCTCAAATATGCTGGCCAACGTTCTTTTCCCTGTCAAGCACAATCTCTTTGGAATTATCTGCCTTCTCCCCTCCGACACTCCAACTCAGTCTCCTCATTCAAAACCTCTCTAAAACCCATCTTTTTTTTTTTCCTCCCTGCCTGCGCCCTAAATATCTTGATCAGTTGTCTATCGTTGTGTGAACGTGAGGGAAGATTGAATAAGAGGTATGTGCTGTGTTTTGTGGTGAGATTGTTGGTGTGGTTTGTCGGCGGTTGCTACTGTGTGAGCATGAATGTAGTGCATGCATGTGTGCTTGTGTGTATTTTGGTTTTGTGGGTGGTGTGTGCACTGCATGTGTGTCTGTGACAGTGTGCGTTGTCTGTCTGCGTCTGAGTGCATACGTTGTGTGTGTGAGGGTGTTTGTGTATGTGTGTTGGTGTATGATGCGGTCAGTCCATGCGGCACGGTTGCTGTGGCGTACCGAATGGGGTATGAACAGAGTTGGCTGTCAATAAGCGTTGTCCTGTGCGTAGGCTGTGCGTGTGAGGTGTGGTGAGATGTGTGTGTTAGAGAGAGAGAGAGAGAGTTGCTTTTTATAATGCGGCATGTTGCTGGTTGGGGTCACTCTCTGAATGTTGTTTTTTGTTGTCTATTTGTTGATGAATTAATTGATTGTAAAGCGCTTTGGGCTAATCTGAGGTAAAGCGCTATAGAAATGTACTATTATTATTATTATTTATCATCTTGCATATCAAGGCAAATTTGTAACAAAGACAACAGGACAGGGTGTGTGTGTGTGTGTTGTGTGAGCATGTGTGTGTTTCAATCATGTGTTGTATGCAGCCTCTGTTTATCATCTTGTGTATCTAGGCAAATTTGTAGCAAAAACAACAGGAAGTGCGAGTGTGTGTGTGTGTGAGAGAGTGTATAGTGTGTGTGTGTGTGTGTGTGAAGTTTGATTGTCCAGCCAGCCCTTGTGTTGTTTGTGTTTCAGGAAAGAGGCCAGCCTGATGCCCTTTGTGTTCTTTGTGTTTCAGGAAAGAGGCCAGCCTGATGCCCTTTGTGTTGTCTGTGTTTCAGGAAAGAGGCCAGCCTGATGCCCTTTGTGTTGTCTGTGTTTCAGGAAAGAGGCCAGCCTGATGCCCTTTGTGTTGTTTGTGTTTCAGGAAAGAGGCCAGCCTGATGCCCTTTGTGTTGTTTGTGTTTCAGGAAAGAGGCCAGTCTGATGCCCTTTGTGTTGTTTGTGTTTCAGGAAAGAGGCCAGCCTGATGCCCTTTGTGTTGTCTGTGTTTCAGGAAAGAGGCCAGCCTGATGCCCTTTGTGTTGTTTGTGTTTCAGGAAAGAGGCCAGCCTGATGCCCTTTGTGTTGTCTGTGTTTCAGGAAAGAGGCCAGCCTGATGCCCTTTGTGTTCTTTGTGTTGTTTGTGTTTCAGGAAAGAGGCCAGTCTGATGCCCTTTGTGTTCTTTGTGTTTCAGGAAAGAGGCCAGCCTGATGCCCTTTGTGTTCTTTGTGTTTCAGGAAAGAGGCCAGCCTGATGCCCTTTGTGTTCTTTGTGTTTCAGGAAAGAGGCCAGCCTGATGCCCTTTGTGTTGTCTGTGTTTCAGGAAAGAGGCCAGCCTGATGCCCTTTGTGTTCTTTGTGTTTCAGGAAAGAGGCCAGCCTGATGCCCTTTGTGTTGTTTGTGTTCTTTGTGT
>CM065684.1:66793943-66841626 GCA_017654935.2 Phymorhynchus buccinoides | reverse complement strand
CTACGAACGGAAACAAATAATAGACGGTTTTTCGAAATCCCGGAATTTTCAGCGTTCACCCGGAATTTACTATTTTACCCGGAATTTTAGCAAATTTCCGGAATAATTCTGGCAAAACCGGAATGGTAAACAGGTCTGAAAGTACCACTTTGCTAACTCATCAACATAATTCATTCATGTCTGCTGGCAAACATGCCCACATGGGATTCATGCCTGTGATAACCATCAACATCAATCACTCTACATTGCAATGGCAACTGAAAAAGACAATCAAACCAAAAAATGCAAAACTAGCCAATAGCCTGGGAGCCCATACCATGTCCAAACCAGTCATCTTACACACAATGGAGCCACATGTTTCTCCCATCCAACAATAGCCTGGGAGCCCATACCATGAGCCACATGTTTCTCCCATCCAACAATAGCCTGGGAGCCCATACCATGTCCAAACCAGTCATCTTACACACAATGGAGCCACATGTTTCTCCCATCCAACAATAGCCTGGGAGCCCATACCATGAGCCACATGTTTCTCCCATCCAACAATAGCCTGGGAGCTCATACCATGTCCAAACCAGTCATCTTACACACAATGGAGCCACATGTTTCTCCCATCCAACAATAGCCTGGGAGCCCATACCATGTCCAAACCAGTCATCTTACACACAATGGAGCCACATGTTTCTCCCATCCAACAATAGCCTGGGAGCCCATACCATGAGCCACATGTTTCTCCCATCCAACAATAGCCTGGGAGCTCATACCATGTCCAAACCAGTCATCTTACACACAATGGAGCCACATGTTTCTCCCATCCAACAAACGCAACATGGATTTGCTTCGCATCAATCAACCCTTAGTCAGATTCACGCATGACAGTTTATTTAGCCAGTCTTGGGTTGATTGGGTTTATATTACAACACGCACATTTCAGTCCAAAATAGCATCAAAATTTATCACATTTAAGCCTCATGCTCTACCACCAAAAATCAGGTGTCTCAAAGCCGAGACTGAAGAAAATTGACACATCCCATCCCCCAAAGCTCAGTCACCACGAAACAAAAGTCATGTTTTCTCACAAATTCTTCCACTTTCAGCCAAAGCCCTGTCAGCAATCTCACACAAAAACCGTCACTTCACGATGAACTCAGAAACAGAATCACCTCAAGTTCACTTTTCTCACCACAGTTTGCTTTCATCTTTCAAGTTCACTGAAGTATCATGACCAACCATGTACAACACAAACACACCTTTTGTCTCGCTAATCATCATCGTCACTGAAGTATCATGACCAACCATGTTACACAAACCCCACACCTTTTCTCTCGCTAATCATCGTCACTGGAATCATTAGCTTGCATCCTCTGGCGAAAGTAGCGGCTTGCTCGTTTCAGCCTCTTCTTGAATTTGGTAAACTCGTTCCAGACAGGTTGTGAATTGTCTTCCTCAGATTGTTCCTGTCCTTGGTGGGCTGTGGGGGTGGGCTGTGAACAGTGAGGGCCATCAGAATTATCACAGGAGCTGTGCTCCGACACTTTGAAAGATTCCGAATCAGCATGCATTCCTTCAGGGTGGGAGGGAGAGGAAAAAGACAGCGTTGATGTGGAAGCCCCGGATTCTGAGTGAGAGGCGGTGGGGGTAGAAGAAGAAGAGGAGGAAGAGGAAGAGGAGGAGAGAGATGGGAGGTGGGTGGTCAAGGCTGGCGGCCCATCGGTCTGTTGGAGGTAGGGACCCGCTTCATGTTCAAACCCCGCTTTGCCTTTAGGTACGGTGTGCACAACGGCCACTGTGGATGTGCCAGCAAGATTCAACTCTGAAGAGGCAGAGTTACAGCAGTCTTTGTCAGCAGCTGGTTTATCATCACCGGGATCGGGAGTTAAATCATGAACATTAACCGAGTCGTCAATATTACACCCATCTTTAGCGTCTTCCTTAGAGCTATGGGAGGCTGTGCGGGCCTTCTTTCTTTTGGGGGTCTCCCCCCCGCTGTCCTCTGTCTCGCTGTTCACCAGCCTCATCCTCAGTGAGTGAAGTCGCTTCAATCGACTGGCGGCCGCTCGTCGCTGGGTGGCCCTGGCCCTGGACTGCAGCGCATCTCTCACGTCCTCCACCTTGACCCGGGCCACCTTCCCCGCGTCCTCACAATCCCAGTCCGAAGAGCTGGAAGACAGGAAGCCGTCGAGGAGGGGCGGGGAAGGTCGCGTTGCCTTCAAGCCCCGGCTCCTCATCTCGGCAGCCCTCATCACCTCTCTGCGGTTCTGCGCGATGATTTCGGAAATGCTCTTGCGGTTTGCCTTGCGCCGACGCTTGATGGCCGGAGGGTGCCTAGCGCCAAAGTCGGAGGACCCTGGCAGACAAAGGTCCTCTGACGTTGACCCCGGGCGCTCGCTCTCCAGGTGGCTGTCCAACACCCGAGACACGTCTGCTCCCAGGCTCTGGCTCTGTTGGTGGGCGTCCAACACCCGAGACACTTCTGCTCCCTGGTGCTCGTTCTGTTGGTGGGCGTCCAACACCCGAGACACGTCTGCTCCCAGGCGCTCACTCTCCAGGTGGGCGTCCAACACCCGAGACATGTCAGAGTCCTGCGAAGCCATCACGCTGGCAAAGGCCAACGTAAAGGGAGAAAACTCGCTGTTGTCCGACGAATCGGAAACATTCCCCCGCAAATCTGGCTCACCCCCTGCGGCTTCCCCCTCCTCCTGCGCCGTGTTGGTGACCTGCAGAATGCTGTCGTACAGTTCAATCTCGTTGGGGGAGAACTCTTCCTCTGAGCTCCAGTACTCCAGCTCCCTCTGCACCAGGCTGTCGAAGAAGGCCATCATTCTGGGGTCCTCCTCCATGGACTGGGTGGTGTAGTCGTGCGACATCACCAGGCCGCTGCGCAGCACCAGGTTGATGTACTCTTCGTGCGTGAACACCGGACGCTCTGCCAAGGCCTCTCCAGAATCACAGTGGATGCCCCCCGTGCCTTCATGTAGTTTGAAAGGGCTCCACACCTGAAATGCACACACAAAAAAGCCCTTAGTAGTTTCCATGCTATAAACAATGAAATGATGATGTTTGACAGCTAAGAGATTGTGATTTCTTTTCATGGTGCTTGCATTCAAAACAGTAGTCTGAGCAGTCTGACAGAATCAGGCTTTGAGTTCTGTTTATCAGTCAGAATCAGGCTTTGAGTTCTGTATATCAGTCAGAATCAGGCTTTGAGTTCTGTTTATCAGTCAGAATCTGGGGTTTATAAATCAAGTCATTTTTCCCCCAAAAAAATAGAAAAAACCCAACACACGACTCCAGATTTTAGCTAAAAATGAAAGAGGGGTACTTATTTTTGTGTAGCTTACATTAAATGCAAAGACAAATATTTGTCCTTACAAGGCTTATCGATTCATCCATCAAAATATTACAAGATATCGGCCACAGCTACATCCACTGGTCTAAGGGAGATAATTTATTAACAGAAAAGCTGAACAATTCATCAATTCATTGTGTTGTTATTGCACCCCAGCTAAAAAACTCCAGGGATCATCCCAACAGCAGTGTTGATTCTAGACTTTTAGAAAAGGGGGTCCAAGGACCCCTAAAAATGAAAAAAGAAGGTCCTAGGGACTCTTCATGGTCAAAAAAATGCGTCACTTGGCAGCTCAGTCACAGAAACATCGCTGTCGGCAATCTCAAGTTCGTCATCATTTGGAATTGCATTGGATGTTGGTCCCGAATCTTCCGTTACTGCAGCCGTATCTTCATTCACAATAGATGTTTGGCCAGATTCTTCCGAGTCGGACACTTTAGGTGTTTTGGACGACTTGAAGGCAAAATCAAACAGTGTTGACGTTCGCTTCATGATTGCCACTCTACTCCATCTTCACACTCGGACGCGCTACGCTCAGAAGACTCAACTCGTGATTGGCTAAACTAAAGCATTGACGTCCAATGGTGCGAAAGAGAATTACTCATTTCCGGCTTACTGGCTATACGCAAAGTAGCAGTGCAATTTTGTAATGTCGCATTGGTGGTTTAAAAACGTGTTCAAAGTTTTTTTATAGCGTCACAGGGGACGCACTGGCTTTTTATTTAGGCGTCATCACCGTAAAAAAATTTAAACAGATTTTTCCAGCCGAGAAATCCTTCCAACCGGATTTTCAACCAACTTCAGAGGTTTTGTCCAGCGGAGGAGGGGGGTGGGGTGGTGGTGTTGCACAGTTCTCATTTCACGTCCTACTTTACCTTCCGACTCTAACACACAGTTCACGGGTCGATTCGTCACACAGCTGCCAACCTTGGAGAATCAAAATAAGGAATCTGGTGGGGGGTGGGTTCGGGAGGGGGCACAGCCCCCTGAAGCTGAAGCATTTTTTATACTTTTATAAGCAAACTCGTCATCTCCTGACAATATAACATAGTTTTAAACAACAAGCTAAATTGCATTCATGAATACTCAAAACACACACACATGACCATGTAACAACACACACATAAACATACACACACAGATAATAGTACCCAGTACATTTTTGTCCACCCCATCATTACATACTGGATAAAACAATGTTTATATTACCTACTCACAATATACTGGGGGGGGGAGGGGGGGGGGAAGGGGAGAGACTGACCCCAAGTCCAGAGACTGGTAATAATTGGTTCAAAAAGCTAATACCCAATGACAAGAATAAAAAAACCTTGAGAGACAGAAAGACTTTTTAAAATGAGGGTAAACAGATAAGCATGGCTGATCATGGCATGCTTTTTTTACACTGTGCCCTCACGAACTAAAGCAAATAAAAAGGAGTATAAGATGAACTATTAACTTAATTAAGTATAACTCAAATCAAAACATAAATAACTCAATCGAGAAACAAAGCGCAGAGAGAGAGAGAGAGAGAGAGAGAGAGAGAGAGAGAGAGAGAGAGTGGCATTGTAATCATTACATTAGAAGAGAAATGGAAAAATAATGTGACGTTTCTTTTCTTTTCAATGAACAAAAACTCTTTCAAAATAAATGCCTACCTCTACATTGATTGAACTGTTGTCAGTTTTGGAAAAGAAACATTACGCTATCGAAGGCGTCTTCTTCACAGCGGGAGACTTCTACTTTCCGACTTTCGTATTCGGACTCTGTCTTACGCTTGTCCGTCTACTCGCGCTGGGTGATGTCACTTCAATCACCGTGCGACATTTTCAAATCATTCTGACATACTGTGCAGACGGCATACCATTTTTGCTTCGCCTTGTCAAGACTCGTAAATATACAGAAAATTCTTCTTATATCGGGGAACAAACTTCTGGTAGGCACGAATTTTCGACTGCACGCTTTTCTTTGACGCCATCTTGGCCAGAAAAGAAACTTTTTACGCATGCGTAGAATATGGTTTTCGGGTCAGAAAAGATGGATCGGCACTCACGTCGACTCAACTCGATTTTAAGCGCTTTTTAAAAAATTATTTTGGAATACGGATTTTTTTTTTTTAAATCGGAAAAGCGGAATCACGGCCAGAAAACGGAAAAATTCCGGGGAAAAAGGAATGGCTGGCAGCTATGCGTCGCCATTTTTCACCCGCGAGCGCAAGCGTCACTCATCCAAATACGGACCGCGCCGTTTAAGAATAACATCTCGCATCTCGCATTTAGGCAGAGACGGCGGAGCTGTTTTCATGCCTGACAAGTGCATCAGCTGTGTTCATGCCGGAAAGTGCATCAGCTGTTTTCATACCTGACAAGTGCATCAGCTGTTTTCATACCTGACAAGTGCATCAGCTGTTTTCATACCTGACAAGTGCATCAGCTATGTTCATGCCTAACAAGTGCATCAGCTGTGTTCATGTCTGACAAGTGCATCAGCTGTGTTCATGCCTGACAAGTGGATCAGCTGTGTTCATGCCGGAAAGTGCATCAGCTGTTTTCATACCTGACAAGTGCATCAGCTATGTTCATGCCTAACAAGTGCATCAGCTGTGTTCATGCCTGACAAGTGCATCAGCTGTGTTCATACCTGACAAGTGCATCAGCTGTTTTCATACCTGACAAGTGCATCAGCCGTTTTCATACCTGACAAGTGCATCAGCCGTTTTCATACCTGACAAGTGCATCAGCCGTGTTCATACCAGACAAGTGCATCAGCCGTTTTCATACCTGACAAGTGCATCAGCCGTTTTCATACCTGACAAGTGCATCAGCCGTTTTCATACCTGACAAGTGCATCAGCCGTGTTCATACCTGACAAGTGCATCAGCCGTGTTCATACCTGACAAGTGCATCAGCTGTTTTCATGCCTGACAAGTGCATCAGCTGTGTTCATGCCAGACAAGTGCATCAGCCGTGTTCATACCTGACAAGTGACTGTTTTCATACCTGACAAGTGCATCAGCCGTTTTCATACCTGACAAGTGCATCAGCTGTGTTCATGCCAGACAAGTGCATCAGCCGTTTTCATACCTGACAAGTGCATCAGCTGTTTTCATACCTGACAAGTGCATCAGCCGTTTTCATACCTGACAAGTGCATCAGCCGTGTTCATGCCAGACAAGTGCATCAGCCGTTTTCATACCTGACAAGTGCATCAGCCGTTTTCATACCAGACAAGTGCATCAGCCGTTTTCATACCTGACAAGTGCATCAGCCGTTTTCATACCTGACAAGTGCATCAGCCGTTTTCATACCTGACAAGTGCATCAGCTGTGTTCATACCTGACAAGTGCATCAGCCGTTTTCATACCTGACAAGTGCATCAGCTGTGTTCATACCTGACAAGTGCATCAGCTGTGTTCATACCTGACAAGTGCATCAGCTGTTTTCATACCTGACAAGTGCATCAGCCGTTTTCATACCTGACAAGTGCATCAGCTGTGTTCATGCCAGACAAGTGCATCAGCCGTTTTCATACCTGACAAGTGCATCAGCTGTGTTCATACCTGACAAGTGCATCAGCTGTGTTCATGCCTGACAAGTGACTGTTTTCATACCTGACAAGTGCATCAGCTGTGTTCATACCTGACAAGTGCATCAGCTGTGTTCATGCCTGACAAGTGACTGTTTTCATACCTGACAAGTGCATCAGCTGTGTTCATACCTGACAAGTGCATCAGCTGTTTTCATGCCTGACAAGTGCATCAGCTGCGGATCAGAACATTACACATGTGACCGTTTCTGATTCTAAATCAATAGAATATGGCTTCTGATATGAACATTTCCACATGATATTTTGGGTCGTGTTGCTGATGAACGTACCTTGATGATTTTCTCGACGCCGGAGGAGATGATGAGGCCGTTGTGCTTGTTGTACCTCACTTGGTTGACGATGGACCGGTGGCCCCGTAACACCATGTGTGGCTGTTTGACGTACACCCCTAGACAACAGAGGGAACAGGGTTGGTGTGACATAATACACAGATGATGATGTGACATAATACACAGATGATGATGTGACATAATACACAGATGATGATGTGACATAATACACAGATGATGATGTGACATAATACAGATGATGATGTGACATAATACAGATGATGATGTGACATAATACACAGATGATGATGTGACATAATACACAGAGATGATGATGTGACATAATACACATGATGATGATGTGACATAATACACAGATGATGATGATGTGACATAATACACAGATGATGATGTGACATAATACACAGATGATGATGTGACATAATACACAGATGATGATGTGACATAATACAGATGATGATGTGACATAATACACAGATGATGATGTGACATAATACAGATGATGATGTGACATAATACACAGATGATGATGTGACATAATACACAGATGATGATGTGACATAATACACAGATGATGATGTGACATAATACATGATGAGATGATGATGTGACATAATACACAGATGATGATGTGACATAATACACAGATGATGATGTGACATAATACACAGATGATGATGATGTGACATAATACACAGATGATGATGATGTGACATAATACACAGATGATGATGTGACATAATACACAGATGATGATGATGTGACATAATACAGATGATGATGTGACATAATACACAGATGATGATGATGTGACATAATACACAGATGATGATGTGACATAATACACAGATGATGATGTGACATAATGACATAATACAGATGATGATGATGTGACATAATACACAGATGATGATGATGTGACATAATACACAGATGATGATGATGTGACATAATACACAGATGATGATGATGTGACATAATACACAGATGATGATGATGTGACATAATACACAGATGATGATGATGTGACATAATACACAGATGATGATGATGTGACATAATACACAGATGATGATGTGACATAATACACAGATGATGATGATGTGACATAATACACAGATGATGATGTGACATAATACACAGATGATGATGATGTGACATAATACACAGATGATGATGTGACATAATACACAGATGATGATGATGTGACATAATACACAGATGATGATGATGTGACATGATGACATAATACACAGATGATGATGTGACATAATACACAGATGATGATGATGTGACATAATACACAGATGATGATGATGTGACATAATACACAGATGATGATGTGACATAATACACAGATGATGATGATGTGACATAATACACAGATGATGATGATGTGACATAATACACAGATGATGATGTGACATAATACACAGATGATGATGTGACATAATACACAGATGATGATGTGACATAATACAGATGATGATGTGACATAATACACAGATGATGATGATGATGATGATGTGACATAATACACAGATGATGATGATGTGACATAATACACAGATGATGATGTGACATAATACACAGATGATGATGTGACATAATACACAGATGATGATGATGTGACAGATGATGATGTGACATAATACACAGATGATGATGATGTGACATAATACACAGATGATGATGATGTACAGATGATGAAGATGTGACATAATACACAGATGATGATGATGTGACATAATACACAGATGATGATGTGACATAATACACAGATGATGATGATGTGACATAATACACAGATGATGATGATGTGACATAATACACAGATGATGATGATGATGATGATGATGTGACATAATACACAGATGATGATGTGACATAATACACAGATGATGATGATGTGACATAATACACAGATGATGATGTGACATAATACAGATGATGATGTGACATAATACACAGATGATGATGATGTGACATAATACACAGATGATGATGTGACATAATACACAGATGATGATGATGTGACATAATACACAGATGATGACGATGTGACATAATACACAGATGATGATGTGACATAATACAGATGATGATGTGACATAATACACAGATGATGATGATGTGACATAATACACAGATGATGATGATGATGATGATGTGACATAATACACAGATGATGATGATGTGACATAATACACAGATGATGACGATGTGACATAATACACAGATGATGATGATGTGACATAATACACAGATGATGACGATGTGACATAATACACAGATGATGATGATGTGACATAATACACAGATGATGACGATGTGACATAATACACAGATGATGACGATGTGACATAATACACAGATGATGACGATGTGACATAATACACAGATGATGATGATGTGACATAATACACAGATGATGACGATGTGACATAATACACAGATGATGATGATGTGACATAATACACAGATGATGATGATGTGACATAATACACAGATGATGACGATGTGACATAATACACAGATGATGATGTGACATAATACACAGATGATGACGATGTGACATAATACACAGATGATGATGATGTGACATAATACACAGATGATGACGATGTGACATAATACACAGATGATGATGATGTGACATAATACACAGATGATGATGCTTGTTGCACACACACACAGAACAAGTGTAACTGAAATAAAACAAACCAGTATCTTGAAAGAAAACAACATGTTTACACCCTTAGCATACAAACATGAAAGTAAAGCATTTTAAAAAATCACATCTATATTCACATATTTTTCAATCAGAATAATAATAATAAAATGTTGGGAAAAAACTTTAACTCGTGTCTGGTTTAAATGTTTTATTTTCCAAATCAACATAAACAACAACTATGACATAACTGAAGCAACAACAAGCAGAGCTTATGGCGTGCTCAGTTCAAAACGAATTACACAGTATAAACATTGGCGGAATTTTAGCAGGAAATACAAGCAATACATTTTTGAAAAGAAAGTCACAACAAACCAAACGAACAATGGACAAAGCAATAGACAAAAGAAGTAGAATCGACAAAAAAATGATAAGAGAGAGAGAGAGAGAGAGAGAGAGAGAGAGAGAGAGTTCCACCTCACACCACTCTGCAGACCAGAACTCCAACCCCACGTCGCAATAAAACGAAATAGGACACGATGATAACATTAGGATTACATGAAATGACGCCAAGATGAAAACAGAGATACACCAAAACTAACTGAGTTAAAATATTAGGCGAGAACATGAACTGGTAAGGATGCAAGAGCTGGAAAGGAAGCAGGGGTTTGAATTTTATAGCCTTTTACTTAGCTCTATAAACTGCTGCACGGTTTTGAATATTTGTTCGTTTTCTGACACTGATAAACTTTGATCGCCAAAGAGTAGGGTGTAGGTGTTAGTGATGCATGGGTTAAGTGTTGAAATCGTGTTTATTCTTTCAGCTGCATAATGTCTACACTGCATCAGATAATGTTCAGCATCTTCCGTATTGTGGCCACATGTACATTTGGGGTTATTTAATAAGTGTCTGCTGTACAAGTCACTGTTAATATTGCTCATTCCTAAACCTAGTCTACAATGGTTAACTTGATTCTGTCTGGATCCTACATAATAGTAAGGGGGGACTGTGACATCTGTAAGAGATAAATTACGTTTGAACTGACTAATAGAATCGATTGTTTTCATAGTATCTGGAAGATTATTCCATAAGTTTGTAGTGCTAGGGAGAAAGGAATTTTTATGTAGTTCAGTTTTGGATCGTGGTACTATTCTATCTAATGGTCGGCGTCTATGGTAGGGGTTTTCCTCGGATACTAAGGAAGGGAGAAGATCTTGTAAATATTGAGGGCATTTGCCATTGACTATTTTGTGAAACTGAATTAATTTGTGTCTTCTTCGTCTTTCTTTTAATGAGCAAAAGCCTGATTCTTTATACAGTTTCGCATGACTAGTTCCCCTTACTCCTCCTGTAATGATACGGAGCGCTTCCAAATGTAAAGTTTCTAGTGAATTTGCTTGTGTGTCTGCACAGTTGTCTGCATAGTCAAAATTTGGTAGAACAAAAGATTTATACATAGTTTCTAGAGCTTTACGGCTTAGTCTATATTTGTAGTTTCTGAGACAAGCAATCAACATGTTTACTTTATTAGCTAAAGTTCGAATATGCTCATCCCATCTACAATTATCCTGAAAAACTACTCCCAAATGTTTGTGAGATGTTGATGGTTCTAAAGTCTGCTGTCCAAAAGTTAGAGGTGTGAGTTGATTGTGTTCACGAGTAGTGTTGAGCAGTTTTGTTTTCTTTTCATTGAATTTGATTTTCCATAGTTTGGCCCATTGTGCAATTTTACGAAGATCTGAATTGAGGAGTTCTACTCTGACAATTGGGTCATTAAGAGCAAGAGATAATCTGGTGTCATCAGCAAACAGTTTGATGATTGATTCAATGTCAGTGATGATGTCATTAATATACAATAAAAATAACAGGAGGCCTAGGACAGAACCCTGGGGAACACCTGCCGGAATTCTTTTTGATTCAGACTTTTCACCTTTAATGACTACAGATTGTTGTCGGTTATGAAAATAATCGCGAAAAAATGTAAGTAACTTCCCTCTAATACCCGCAGCCTCCAGCTTGTACAGAAGTCCTTTGTGCCAGACGCGATCAAACGCTTTAGATATGTCAAAATAAATAGTTTGTGTTGCTAAACTGCAATCAAATGAAGAACAGAGGTGATTGTATGTAGCTAAGAGCTGGTTCACTGTAGAATCACCTGGTGTAAAACCTGATTGGGATGGGGTAATCATGTTGTATGTCTTAAAAAATGTGTACACTCGTGTCTCACCGTAAGTGAAATATTCTCACTTTGGAAAACAATTGTGAATACTGTGTGCATGTGTTCACACTCTCTCTTGCTTTCTCTATCCTTTCTCTAAAACATTAAAAAGAACAGATATACAATATAAAAGAAGAGGCTTTTTTCAAAGCTATTTGACTGATAAGCCCTAGGAGAAAGAAGAAGAGTACTCACGTTGACTCAGATCATCAGGTATCTTCCACATGTACAGGTTGAAGTCATCCGACCCCGACAGCACGTACTGAAAGGCACAAACAGACAACAGTGTCTTTTTCAACAACCCACATCAATATTTATCATGGCATTCCCTGACAGCACATACTGAAAGGCACAAACAGACAACAGTGTCTTTTTCAACAACCCACATCAATATTTATCATGGCATTCCCTGACAGCACATACTGAAAGGCACAAACAGACAACAGTGTCTTTTTCAACAACCCACATCAATATTTATCATGGCATTCCCTGACAGCACGTACTGAAAGCAACAAACAGACAACAGTGTCTTTTTCAACAACCCACATCAATATTTATCATGGCATTCCCTGACAGCACGTACTGAAAGGCACAAACAGACAACAGTGTCTTTTTCAACAACCCACATCAATATTTATCATGGCATTCCCTGACAGCACGTACTGAAAGCAACAAACAGACAACAGTGTCTTTTTCAACAACCCACATCAATATTTATCATGGCATTCCCTGACAGCACATACTGAAAGGCACAAACAGACAACAGTGTCTTTTTCAACAACCCACATCAATATTTATCATGGCATTCCCTGACAGCACATACTGAAAGGCACAAACAGACAAGTGTCTTTTTCAACAACCCACATCAATATTTATCATGGCATTCCCTGACAGCACGTACTGAAAGGCACAAACAGACAACAGTGTCTTTTTCAACAACCCACATCAATATTTATCATGGCATTCCCTGACAGCACGTACTGAAAGGCACAAACAGACAACAGTGTCTTTTTCAACAACCCACATCAATATTTATCATGGCATTCCCTGACAGCACGTACTGAAAGCAACAAACAGACAACAGTGTCTTTTTCAACAACCCACATCAATATTTATCATGGCATTCCCTGACAGCACATACTGAAAGGCACAAACAGACAACAGTGTCTTTTTCAACAACCCACATCAATATTTATCATGGCATTCCCTGACAGCACGTACTGAAAGGCACAAACAGACAACAGTGTCTTTTTCAACAACCCACATCAATATTTATCATGGCATTCCCTGACAGCACGTACTGAAAGGCACAAACAGACAACAGTGTCTTTTTCAACAACCCACATCAATATTTATCATGGCATTCCCTGACAGCACGTACTGAAAGGCACAAACAGACAACAGTGTCTTTTTCAACAACCCACATCAATATTTATCATGGCATTCCCTGACAGCACGTACTGAAAGCAACAAACAGACAACAGTGTCTTTTTCAACAACCCACATCAATATTTATCATGGCATTCCCTGACAGCACGTACTGAAAGCAACAAACAGACAACAGTGTCTTTTTCAACAACCCACATCAATATTTATCATGGCATTCCCTGACATGAAAGGCACAAACAGACAACAGTGTCTTTTTCAACAACCCACATCAATATTTATCATGGCATTCCCTGACATGAAAGGCACAAACAGACAACAGTGTCTTTTTCAACAACCCACATCAATATTTATCATGGCATTCCCTGACATGAAAGGCACAAACAGACAACAGTGTCTTTTTCAACAACCCACATCAATATTTATCATGGCATTCCCTGACAGCACGTACTGAAAGCAACAAACAGACAACAGTGTCTTTTTCAACAACCCACATCAATATTTATCATGGCATTCCCTGACAGCACATACTGAAAGGCACAAACAGACAACAGTGTCTTTTTCAACAACCCACATCAATATTTATCATGGCATTCCCTGACAGCACGTACTGAAAGGCACAAACAGACAACAGTGTCTTTTTCAACAACCCACATCAATATTTATCATGGCATTCCCTGACAGCACGTACTGAAAGGCACAAACAGACAACAGTGTCTTTTTCAACAACCCACATCAATATTTATCATGGCATTCCCTGACAGCACGTACTGAAAGGCACAAACAGACAACAGTGTCTTTTTCAACAACCCACATCAATATTTATCATGGCATTCCCTGACAGCACATACTGAAAGGCACAAACAGACAACAGTGTCTTTTTCAACAACCCACATCAATATTTATCATGGCATTCCCTGACAGCACGTACTGAAAGCAACAAACAGACAACAGTGTCTTTTTCAACAACCCACATCAATATTTATCATGGCATTCCCTGACAGCACGTACTGAAAGGCACAAACAGACAAGTGTCTTTTTTAACAACCCACATCAATATTTATCATGGCATTCTCTGACAAACAAATAATAAATTAATGCACATTGACAACGTGTAAGAACAACAAAGTACAATTCAATACGATATTGTCTTTAAAACAAACAAATCAATGAATTAGTTGGGGTTTTGTGTATGAAAATAAAATAGAACCCCTACATAGTGATCTACATAGACACAAATCTCTCTTTTTCTTGTCACTTTCTTCATAAATGAGTAGGATCTGTTGTTTTTGTTGTTGGCTTACCCTGGCTAAAAGACTCCAGGGATCATCCCAACTGTGGAAGCACTTGAACACTATGGTACAATTGCCTCAGCTACGGATGAGAACATTACGTGAGTGACCGTTTTTTAATACCCTGCCATGATGTGGGCAGCCACACTCCGTCCTCCGAGTGTGAAAGGGGGGGGGAAGGGATGTGACTTAAATGTAGTTATCGTGATTTCGGTTCGGGTTGTTCCTTATAAGTATGGTTTTTTGTTTGTTTGTTTGTTTATTGCTCAGATTTTTAACTTCTTTGTGAATCACTTAGAGCCCCGTAAGGAGAATAAGCACTATATAAATTGTCATTATTATTATTATTTGGAGATTGATGTTACGCTAGGAGCTTGCCATGGCTAAAGACAATCCCCGCATAACTATGCATTGCATAACATTTTGATGTAGCCTTGGTGTTCTAGTCTATGTCAATTGGTATGAGTATGACACAGCCATAGGCCAAGGCGAAGTATGATCTAATCCTGTAAGCTTAAAATGTACAGCAGCCCCTTTTATTCAATCAGATGTTGAGCACTGACACTAGTAGCAGGGTGTGAGGTGCTGACCAACACTGGGCTCCACTACCATTGCAGGCGCAGTTTGACACTAGTAGCAGGGTGTGAGGTGCTGACCAACACTGGGCTCCATTACCATTGCAGGCGCAGTTTGACACTAGTAGCAGGGTGTGAGGTGCTGACCAACACTGGGCTCCACTACCATTGCAGGCGCACACTTTGACTTTAGTAGGATTTGGGATTTTTGTTTCTTCTCCTATGTGTACAAAACATAAATGCGTCTCAAAGATTTTCACTGGTATCTTTTGGGCCAGCTTACTTATGAAACCGTATTGATATATGGTGGGGTTTTGTATTTGGTGGTTGTTTTTTGTATTTCGTATTTTGGTACTCTACACTCACAGAGGCCTCTCTGTGAAATTCGCGTTGCTCCCACCTGGAGAGCGCGTTGCAGCCAGAGGCGCGCCACCCAATTTGATTAGTGAACAAGGTAAACACTGACAAAGATTATGCCCCGTCGTTAGGCCCGGCAAAGGAGCAGCTCTTCATGGTACAGGAGTTGTAGTATCCCTCATAGTCCATGTCACACAACAATAATCAACATGACACCATACAATGAATAATGATACAATGGTTTACCTCGTCGTTAGGCCCGGCAAAGGAGCAGCTCTTCATGGTACAGGAGTTGTAGTATCCCTCATAGTCCATGTCACACAACAATAATCAACATGACACCATACAATGAACAATGATACAATGGTTTACCTCGTCGTTAGGCCCGGCAAAGGAGCAGCTCTTTATGGTACAGGAGTTGTAGTATCCCTCATAGTCCATGTCACACAACAATAATCAACATGACACCATACAATGAACAATGATACAATGGTTTACCTCGTCGTTAGGCCCGGCAAAGGAGCAGCTCTTCATGGTACAGGAGTTGTAGTATCCCTCATAGTCCATGTCACACAACAATAATCAACATGACACCATACAATGAACAATGATACAATGGTTTACCTCGTCGTTAGGCCCGGCAAAGGAGCAGCTCTTCATGGTACAGGAGTTGTAGTATCCCTCATAGTCCATGTCACACAACAATAATCAACATGACACCATACAATGAACAATGATACAATGGTTTACCTCGTCGTTAGGCCCGGCAAAGGAGCAGCTCTTCATGGTACAGGAGTTGTAGTATCCCTCATAGTCCATGTCACACAGAGGGTGGGTGTTGCTCAGCTCATACAACACAGGGGGTAAACGACGTCGTAAGGCCACCAGGTGGCTCCCTCTGCTGTTGATCCTCACGCTCATACAGCTCTGCTGCAGGTAGCGGCCTCCGTATCGGATCAGGGAACTGCGGGGAACAAAATGGATCAGTTGACATCGTAGGCTAAAACATCTAAATGATAAATGTACCGTCACCAATCACTAAAGCAAAAATGACACCATTGTTTTAAGAAATCCTATTTTGAAACATTGACCAAAATCTGAAAATGCTTTGTTTTGGGTTGTTTGTTGTTGGGTTTTTTAGTACAATTTAACATTGTTTATTGCATACATAAGCAAAAACTCAGAGTAAAATAGATCTAAATAAAAAAGTCACCACACAACCACTTGTATTTTACTTCTTCCGTTGTTGTTGTCTTATCCTGGCTTAAAGACTCCAGGGGTCATCCCAACAGCCGAAGCACTTGAACACTATGGTACAAATGCACCAGCTAGGGATGAAAACATGTATGTGACCATTTTTCATTACCCCGCCACGTGGGCAGCCACACTCTGACTTTGGACTGATGATGTTATGCTAGAACCTTGCCATGGCTAAAGACAATCCCCGCATAACTATGCAGAACATAACTTTTTGATGTAGCCTTGGTGTTCTAGCTTATGTCAATTGGTCTGAGACAGCCTTATGACAAGGCAGATTTTTTTGTTCTAATAATGTTAAAATCTCTCCACCACCACCATGCCAATTTCACTATTCAACCATTCCATAATCAACCTGTCATGCTGAATTCCATGGTACGCCCTTGTCCATGGACCCAAAGAAGCTAATTGCCCTTAACATTCCTCACTCACACTGGATGTTCTGCTGGAGTCTTTGTGATTTGGGCCAGTCCAAGTTGTCTGATTAAAATATAAGAATACAATACCACAGGGCGAGATTCTCTTCCTCAGACTTTAACCCCTTCAACCCCTGTCTACTAGAGGGTGTGCCGTGTCACTGATGATGTCACCACAGGGCTAGATTCTCTTCCTCAGACTTAACGCCTTCACTGCCAACCCCCTGTCTACTAGAGGGTGTGTCATGTCACTGATGATGTCATACCCCCGGAATAATGGTTTTTGGTTTAGACAATTTGGGAAAGATATATCTGTAGAGCATTTTCTCAGATTGAGTCTACCTTGTCTCTTTTAAAGGTGCACCCGAGTCAATCACAAAACTTGGTCAAAACACTTCTTTTGGTGAATAAAATTTTCTTACATACTCTATTGGAAAAATACTGTGACCTTTTATATCATAATTCATTAAAAGCTGTGATAATACATCTGAATGACAGAAGACACGCTATTTTTTAAGGGGTGGGGAGGGGTTGGGAGGGAGCTATTTCCTTTATTGTGAGCGAAACTCCTTTTGGCATACTGAAACTGTATAAAATAAAGGTTTGTATAGTGGAAATTTTGTGCAAATGATTTGGCCTAATTAAAGCGACTCAGGCAGCCATTAGAAAAGAGAAGGCATATGACTTGTCTTTCACTGAAAAATTCTGACTTCCAGCACCTCCGCCAAGGAGGAATCGCCGATTTGACGGTTTGATTAATAGGAAACCAGAGCAAAGCGAGTGTTGCGATCTCTGTGAAGGTTTTTTTCCTAGTGATCTCGACGTGTTTCTTATAAAAATGTATCTATCCGAGTGCCTCTTTAAATTTTATTATAAGAAAATGGAGAATGTCTCAGTTTTCCTCTGGCAGTGAAGAGGCAAAGACGCAAAATAGAAACAAATCAGTGAGCGACTGACCATCAACTGACCATTAACCCTTTCATCGCAAGCCATATTTCAGCTAAAGATTTCCATTAAATTTACCTGGGTAGAGAACAAAATCCATCTGCAGTATTGGGGATTCTTCTGTGACAGATATAAAATAAGGTCTAACAGTCCTTCCCAAAACTAAGACAATAGGGTCTTTGATGCCTTTTAGTGGCATAGGCGTTACATCACTGTGGTGCTAAAATGCGACTTTGGCGGTGAAAGGGTTAACTGACTGACTGACTGACTTGCGCGGTTTGCGTATGTCCCAGAGGGCCACACCTTCCTTGGCGTTGGCTGTGGCCAGCAGGCGAGGATCTGCCGGGTTGAACATCACTGCGTGCATGGAAGACGAGTATGACGCAAGCACAACGGGGTCTGAACAACACAACACAGTACATGAACAAATTAAACACACACACATGCATCTATAGAAAAAAAGTAATGCAGCCAACCTACATCTACAACAAGTCGTTTTTAAAGAAAACTTCAGAAAATCATAAGCCCCTGAATAACAGTAGGAAAATGGTCTTTTTCTTTATAACAGTATCATTTGTTTTTTCTTCCCCATATTTATCCGTCAATCATCACTTACCTTGACCTAAGCTATGCAAACTTCAAGCCACAGCACCCGATTCTCGGGTGGCCTATTTTTAGACACACTCATCTACCAGCAAGAGGAGAAAAGAAGGGCTTGCTCGCAGCGTGTGGCAAAAACTGCTGTTTTTGCTGGCCTCCCTCCTTTTATATCCCTGTCGTGCCTTTAACTTCCATAGGGCAACAGTGTAAACATACCCAGGGCAACACTTAATATCCCCCTTCCTGGTCATAATAATAATGGCTTAGTGGCAGAGCCAGCGCTAGTCAGGCCTTCCTTGGGGCGCACCACCACATCCATCCAACAACAGCTCCCTTCAACCTGCCCTATCATGGGCCTGAACACACTGAGGCCACAGACTGGAGTGGACACTGAACACAGGTCCTTGGAGCGCGCCACCACATCCATCCAACAACAGCTCCCTTCAACCTGCCCTATCATGGGCCTGAACACACTGAGGCCACAGACTGGAGTGGACACTGAACACAGGTCCTTGGGGCGCACCACCACATCCATCCAACAACAGCTCCCTTCAACCTGCCCTATCATGGGCCTGAACACACTGAGGCCACAGACTGGAGTGGACACTGAACACAGGTCCTTGGGGCGCGCCACCACATCCATCCAACAACAGCTCCCTTCAACCTGCCCTATCATGGGCCTGAACACACTGAGGCCACAGACTGGAGTGGACACTGAACACAGGTCCTTGGGGCGCACCACCACATCCATCCAACAACAGCTCCCTTCAACCTGCCCTATCATGGGCCTGAACACACTGAGGCCACAGACTGGAGTGGACACTGAACACAGGTCCTTGGGGCGCACCACCACATCCATCCAACAACAGCTCCCTTCAACCTGCCCTATCATGGGCCTGAACACACTGAGGCCACAGACTGGAGTGGACACTGAACACAGGTCCTTGGGGCGCACCACCACATCCATCCAACAACAGCTCCCTTCAACCTGCCCTATCATGGGCCTGAACACACTGAGGCCACAGACTGGAGTGGACACTGAACACAGGTCCTTGGAGCGCGCCACCACATCCATCCAACAACAGCTCCCTTCAACCTGCCCTATCATGGGCCTGAACACACTGAGGCCACAGACTGGAGTGGACACTGAACACAGGTCCTTGGGGCGCACCACCACATCCATCCAACAACAGCTCCCTTCAACCTGCCCTATCATGGGCCTGAACACACTGAGGCCACAGACTGGAGTGGACACTGAACACAGGTCCTTGGAGCGCGCCACCACATCCATCCAACAACAGCTCCCTTCAACCTGCCCTATCATGGGCCTGAACACACTGAGGCCACAGACTGGAGTGGACACTGAACACAGGTCCTTGGGGCGCACCACCACATCCATCCAACAACAGCTCCCTTCAACCTGCCCTATCATGGGCCTGAACACACTGAGGCCACAGACTGGAGTGGACACTGAACACAGGTCCTTGGGGTGCACCACCACATCCATCCAACAACAGCTCCCTTCAACCTGCCCTATCATGGGCCTGAACACATTGAGGCCACAGACTGGAGTGGACACTGAACACAGGTCCTTGGGGCGCACCACCACATCCATCCAACAACAGCTCCCTTCAACCTGCCCTATCATGGGCCTGAACACACTGAGGCCACAGACGGGAGTGGACACTGAACACAGGTCACCGTGAGAGCACTCAAAAAATGCCACACAAGGAGAAAAAGTCAATACTTCTGTAATCTGGAAAACAGGAACTTTTTAGATAAATCAATACCATTTCTTGAAACTAATGATACAGTTATTATCTCAGATCAAGACAGTATACTTAATGAGGTTAAGCAGTTTTATACAGACTTATTTACATTTTTCTTTCTAGATCTTGGCATTTTTTTGGTACGGTCTGTCAATGAAGGTTTTTATAAAGGACAGTTGTCAGTTACACAAAGGCAAGGTTCCATTACATGTATTTAGTACGGTCTGTCAATGAAGGTTTTTATAAAGGACAGTTGTCAGTTACACAAAGGCAAGGTTCCATTACATGCATTCCCAAAGAAGGGAAACCAAAGCGATTTATTAAAAACTGGCGGCCTATCTCTCTTCTAAACATTGCATATAAAATTGCCTCAGCATGTATTGCTAACACTTAAAAGATGTTTTACCAAATCATGAGTGTCAAAAAGGATTTTTGAAGGGTCGTTTTATCGGGGAAAATATTTGTTTGCTGTATGATACTTTGTTGTATGTGGAGAAAGAGAATATTCTGGGAATGCTACTATCCATTGATTCTGAAAAGGCGTTTGACAGCATCTCCTGGTCTTTCCTGCTAGAATGTTTGCATTTCTTTCATTTTGGGCCAGACATGATCCAGTGGATCAAAACGTTTTACTCTAATATTACAACTTGTGTGTCTGTCAATGGCCAATATTCATCTTGGTTTCCAATCGAAAGGGGGGTCAGACAGGGAGATCCATCTTCACCATATTTGTACTTAATTTGTGCCGAAATTCTTTCGCTTATGATTCGTAGAAATGTAAATATTAAAGGTATAAAAATAAAAGAGAAAGAACATTTGCTGGCCCAGTTCGCTGACGACACCACTTTATTTCTTGATGGGTCTGAAAGATCTTTTAATGAAACCATAAATGTTCTCACAAAGTTTTCACACATGTCAGGTCTAAAAATAAATTTTGATAAAACCCAAATCATCTGGATTGGAAGTAGAAAGAACTGTGGTATTCGATACATGAGGGACACAAATTTTGTGTGGGATCCAGGTACTTTTAAAATTTTAGGCGTCAAGTTCTTTACTGATACAGACAATATTGTACGTATTAACTATGAAGATAAACTCTTGGCAATGAAAAGAATTCTGACATGGAAAAAACGACAGATCACCCCTTTGGGTAAAATAACAGTAATTAAGACCTTAGTGTTTTCAAAAATTGTTCATCTCCTTATCAACCTGCCAGATCCCCCTGACGACTTTATTACTGCTTTGGAAAAAGAATTGTACATCTTTTTATGGAATGGTAAAAAAAGTAAATCTGTAATTGAAAAAGAATATGGTGTTGGTGGATTAAAAATGCTTAATGTGAGGAATTTTATATCTTCTATGAAAATTAGTTGGTTACGAAGACTTTTAAGTGATGAGTCTGATTGGAAAACTTTTACTGTAAATATGTTTCCTATGCTGGATAATGTTGACAAATTTGATATGGAAATGTTATTATGCAGACTGTACAGAATCCTTTTTGGAAGGATGTCATAAGACACTATGAGAAACTGTGTTTGAAATGTCAACCTACTTCTTTTCATCTATTCATGAATTTATGTCTGAGTGTATCCACTATAATGTTAATATTGTAAGAAATAAAAAAGTCATTTTTGTGCGAGAATGGGTTACTCATGACATTCTTTTTGTAAGGCAATTAATAAATGATGAGGGTAATTTTATGTCATATCAAGAATTGTTGACACAGTTTCCAGGTATTAGAACTAATTTTGTTTTGTATGACTGGCATTCTGAATGCTGTTCATTCCTACGGTCGGAAATTAAATGTTATTGTGACCAACAGGTACAAACTGTTAGATCAAAAAGCTTGGGTTTTTTTTTATTAAGAGAGGGAATAAATATG
The DNA here is from genome assembly GCA_017654935.2 of Phymorhynchus buccinoides. Classification (NCBI taxonomy): domain Eukaryota; kingdom Metazoa; phylum Mollusca; class Gastropoda; order Neogastropoda; family Raphitomidae; genus Phymorhynchus; species Phymorhynchus buccinoides. Next base: position 66,819,015 of record CM065684.1, on the reverse strand, counting down.
TACAAAATGCTTTAAATAGTAACAATGTTGTACCTACTGCCGTCACTAAATGGAACCATATTTTTGATAACCTCGATTGGAAATGTGTCTTTTCACACTGTTTTAAGACTTCAGCTGATGTCCAACTAAGATGGTTTCAAACTAGACTCTTACATAGATTACTCCCAACCCAAAGATATTTGTTTTTACATAAAATTATTGATTCTCCAAATTGCAATTTTTGCAATCAGGAAGAGCAAACAATTCCTCATATGTTATATGACTGTGTTGATGTCAAAAGATTTTGGAATGACTTTGAAAATATGTTAAAAGTCAAATGTCAGCATTGTCACAACATGGAAATAAGTAAGGAATTAATTTTATTTGTGGTCAAACAAGATACAAGAACTGATAAAGTCATAGACCTTGCACTTCTTTTGGCTAAATTCTACATTTATAAATGTGAATCCAATATGTTCACCCTAACCTGCAACCTTTTCTCGCTGTGTTAAAAGATAGACAAAACATAGAAAAATATTTGTCTGTCTTGAATTATACAGCGAGAAAATTTGAAGAAGATTGGTTCACTTACCTCCCAGTTATTTCTTAACTTTCTCTTAATAAATATTTCCCCTTCCCCAAATACAAAATACAAAATGTATCATTTGCACAACTATGTATGAACATCACGCTTAGCAAACTTGTGTTTTCCCACATGTATACTACCCATTATGCTTAGTAACATACTGTGGTCAGTTGGTTCTGCTGTTTTGAGCTTAAAGTGTATGCATGTTTTTGTTTTGTAATGCCTCTTTCATGCACAATTCAGTATTGGTAATGATGTTTGTGTACCCCACACAGGGATGGGAGGGTGGGTGGGTGTGAGTGTGAGAGGGAGTATGTGTGTGTTTAGTTAATGTGTATTCCTAGTAATTTCTGGATTAATTAGTTATCATTATCATTAGTGATGTTGTTTACTCACTGTGGCTGGTGATTAATGGTGGTGGTGGGGACAGTGGGTATTGTCAATGTTATTATGGGTATTCTGCCTGCTTTTGCTATTATTTTTTGCTGTTATCACTTCTGTTATCTTAATTTACTATCATTGATGTTCTTATTTGTTATTGTTATTGCTATCATTGATAAGGCTGCTGTTGTCATCATTGTCATCATCGTCATTGCTACCATCATTATCACAGTCACTAGTATTATTGCTGTTGTTGTTCTGTTGCTGTTGTTGCTCGTGTTGTTGTTGTCCTTGTGACCATTGATTGAGTGCTGTTGATGTTTCTGAGTGTTGTCGTTATCGTTGAATCCAAAATCATCACTATATTCTATACATGTATGTGTTTCACTGCATTTATAAAATGGAAAAAAATATTCAATAAATTTTTTTAAAAAGCTACACAATTTAGAACATTTACATCTTTTTAGAGGTCACCGTGAGAGCACTCAAAACATGCCACACAATTTAGGACATTTACATATTTTTAGAGGTCAACGTGAGAGCACTCAAAACATGCCACACAATTTAGGACATTTACATATTTTTAGAGGTCAACGTGAGAGCACTCAAAACATGCCACACAATTTAGGACATTTACATATTTTTAGAGGTCAACGTGAGAGCACTCAAAACATGCCACACAATTTAGGACATTTACATCTTTTTAGAGGTCACCGTGAGAGCACTCAAAAAATGCCACACAATTTAGGACATTTACATCGAGGTCACCGTTAGAGCACTCAAAAAATACCACACAATTTAGAACACTTACATCGAGGTCACCGTGAGAGCACTCAAAAAAATGCCACAATTTAGGACATTTACATCGAGGTCACCGTGAGAGCACTAAAAAAAATGCCACACAATTTAGGACACTTACATCGAGGTCACCGTGAGAGCACTCAAAAAATGCCACACAACTTAGGACATTTACACCTTTTTACAGCTGCTCAGGGTGCTGCACACATCCACTGAACTGATGTCATCACAGGCACTGACACACTGTCACTGAACTGCTGTCATCACAGGCACTGACACACTGTCACTGAACTGCTGTCATCACAGGCACTGACACACTGTCACTGTCATCACTGAACTGCTGTCATCACAGGCACTGACACACTGTCACTGTTCTCACTGAACTGCCGTCGTCACAGGCACTGACACACTGTCACTGTCATCACTGAACTGCCGTCATCACAGGCACTGACACACTGTCACTGTCATCACTGAACTGCACTCTGCCGTTGTCACAGGCACTGACAAACATATTGTCACTGTCATCACTGAACAGACCTGTGCTGGGGGGCTCCCTGATGTCATAGACCAGCACTCTGCCGTCATCACAGGCACTGACAAACATATTGTCACTGTCATCACTGGACTGACCTGTGCTGGGGGGCTCCCTGATGTCATAGACCAGCACTCTGCCGTCGTCACAGGCACTGACAAACATACTGTCACTGTCATCACTGGACTGACCTGTGCTGGGGGGCTCCCTGATGTCATAGACCAGCACTCTGCCGTCGTCACAGGCACTGACAAACATACTGTCACTGTCATCACTGGACTGACCTGTGCTGGGGGGCTCCCTGATGTCATAGACCAGCACTCTGCCGTCATCACAGGCACTGACAAACATATTGTCACTGTCATCACTGGACTGACCTGTGCTGGGTGGCTCCCTGATGTCATAGACCAGCACTCTGCCGTCGTCACAGGCACTGACAAACATACTGTCACTGTCATCACTGGACTGACCTGTGCTGGGGGGCTCCCTGATGTCATAGACCAGCACTCTGCCGTCGTCACAGGCACTGACAAACATACTGTCACTGTCATCACTGGACTGACCTGTGCTGGGGGGCTCCCTGTCATAGACCAGCACTCTGCCGTCGTCACAGGCACTGACAAACATACTGTCACTGTCATCACTGGACTGACCTGTGCTGGGGGGCTCCCTGTCATAGACCAGCACTCTGCCATCGTCACAGGCACTGACAAACATACTGTCACTGTCATCACTGGACTGACCTGTGCTGGGGGGCTCCCTGATGTCATAGACCAGCACTCTGCCGTCGTCACAGGCACTGACAAACATACTGTCACTGTCATCACTGGACTGACCTGTGCTGGGGGGCTCCCTGTCATAGACCAGCACTCTGCCGTCGTCACAGGCACTGACAAACATACTGTCACTGTCATCACTGGACTGACCTGTGCTGGGGGGCTCCCTGTCATAGACCAGCACTCTGCCGTCGTCACAGGCACTGACAAACATACTGTCACTGTCATCACTGGACTGACCTGTGCTGGGGGGCTCCCTGTCATAGACCAGCACTCTGCCGTCGTCACAGGCACTGACAAATATACTGTCACTGTCATCACTGGACTGACCTGTGCTGGGGGGCTCCCTGATGTCATAGACCAGCACTCTGCCGTCGTCACAGGCACTGACAAATATACTGTCACTGTCATCACTGGACTGACCTGTGCTGGGGGGCTCCCTGTCATAGACCAGCACTCTGCCATCGTCACAGGCACTGACAAACATACTGTCACTGTCATCACTGAACAGACCTGTGCTGGGTGGCTCCCTGATGTCATAGACCAGCACTCTGCCGTCGTAACAGGCACTGACAAACATACTGTCACTGTCATCACTGGACTGACCTGTGCTGGGTGGCTCCCTGATGTCATAGACCAGCACTCTGCCGTCGTAACAGGCACTGACAAACATACTGTCACTGTCATCACTGGACTGACCTGTGCTGGGTGGCTCCCTGATGTCATAGACCAGCACTCTGCCGTCGTCACAGGCATTGGCAAACACACTGTCACTGTCATCACTGGACTGACCTGTGCTGGGTGGCTCCCTGATGTCATAGACCAGCACTCTGCCGTCGTAACAGGCACTGACAAACATACTGTCACTGTCATCACTGGACTGACCTGTGCTGGGTGGCTCCCTGATGTCATAGACCAGCACTCTGCCGTCGTAACAGGCACTGACAAACATACTGTCACTGTCATCACTGGACTGACCTGTGCTGGGTGGCTCCCTGATGTCATAGACCAGCACTCTGCCGTCGTCACAGGCATTGGCAAACACACTGTCACTGTCATCACTGGACTGACCTGTGCTGGGGGGCTCCCTGATGTCATAGACCAGCACTCTGCCGTCGTCACAGGCACTGGCAAACACACTGTCACTGGCAGGGTTTGTCGACAGTCCATACACCGCTTCCTCGTGCCGAAACACATCTTCTGTTTGACCGCTGAACACACACAATGCAGGAGGAGGGAGAAATGAAATGAAAGAACAGAACAAAAATGCAAGGTTTCTTCTCATTCTTCTTCTACAATCCCTCATACAGTTTATTGTCATATGAGCACAGATGCATCATGCTGCCGTTATACGCCAAACTAAGAAATAGTTAGGCCCAGCATTTCCATCTTCGGATAGAAAAAATCTTTGTAAGAGTTTTTTGAAAAAAGGCAGAAGAATGGACCAATAAAGTGGAAAGATAATAGATGACAGTAAGCAAAGGGAAAAGACAGAGTCAAAGAGAGTGGTAGATTTTTATCAATCTTACTATCTACTTTAACTAAATACTTACCAACACTTAAAACATGTGCATTGACTCATAATGACCTGGAACTATACCAAAGAATATAGTAAAGCGAAAGTAGGGCGTGACGTCACCCCCTGCGCCGGATATGGGGTGCGAGTTATCCCCCTTACATCCGGGCAGGCGAGGTGCGCGCGCGCACTACAAACATCATTCGAAAACCCTTTTCCCTCAAATAGCATCAGGAGGGCAGGCAGGGAGGGAACATATTTGTTTTAAGTGTTGGTAAGTATTTAGTTAAAGTAGATAGTAAGATTGATACAAATCTACCAATCTATTTTAACCATACATTACCAACACTTAAAACATGTTCAGATTACCAGAGAGGAGGGTGATGCTCCCATTTGAGAAGCTAAGCACCCTTGACCTGATAACAAAGGCTTAAGCCTAGAACAACACGCATTCTAAAGACTTAAAAAACCCTAGTCTAAAAAGACATTCCCCCCAAAGAATCATACCCATGATATACCACCTGAAAAAAGGCATTGCGACACGTACATCACAGGGAGACGGGGAGTTGGGCGACCACAACCTTCTTGATGGCGTAGTGGTTGTCATCTCCTTTGATGGAGATGTCCCTGAGATAGTGCTGGATGAACGCGTTTTGCGACTTCCAATAAGCCGCAGCCATGACCCTGACCAAAGGAACTCCCCTAAGTAGGGCCAAAGAGGTGCTAATTGCTCTTAACTCATGGGCCCTAACTGGGTTCTGAGGGAGTCTAACAAGGGAGGAAGCGTAGGCGAGCTTAAAGCAGTCCAGCAACCAACGAGAGACTGTACCCTTAGCGACATCCTTGCAACACTTAACGTTAACGGAAAGGAAGAGACGACGCCTAGCACCAGGGAAGGGTTTAGTCCGAACAAGGTAGAACCTAAGCGACCTGACAGAAAAGTCCAGGAAGGAATCTCAGGAAAGAACATGGCCGACTAAAAAAGCAGCCAGGAGATGACAAACCCCGCATGGAGTCACCTAGAGCAGCCAAGGCCGATACAAAACGGACTATGAGTGGCCGGACCGGGCCACCACACGCTGCTACGCCCTTTCGAACCGGAAAAAACATCGATCGAAGAGGCGAGACTGAGACAAAAACAAAATAGCCCACATCTGGACAAAGGACCGATGACGGGATAGAGACAGTTAGTACTAAATGATTAAGATGAGAATCCGCAAAACAGCAGATTCAACCTCTAAACTAGCAAACTGAGAAGCCACGGTACGAATGTGCAACTGCACTTCGCAACCAACTCTACATGCCAAGACCGTAAGAAGACAAAAATAAAAACTGCCTCCGACGTAGGGACAGACCGAAACAGCAACATATATCGCATTGCCAAATCAAACCAGATGACGCGGAAATGACGCGGAAACATCAAAAGCGGAACAGTGTGCAAACGTGACGTAAACACACCTCGAACCCATTTCAAGGAACTGACTCAAACTGGGGGGGGGGGGGGGGGGGGGGGGGGGGGGGGGGGGGGGCTGGAAGGAAGGCCCAAAAACACCCAGTCGAACAACTTAAGTTGAAAACTGACGTTTAGTGATCTGACAGCTGGGCATGGAAGATCAAGATAGCCGGACAGATGGGTCCGATCGGGACGGAACCAGACCGAAAAGGATGGCTGGAACGAGTGAACGAGTCCACTGAATGAACAACTCATGGTTGAAATCAGAGGAAACGATGGTCTGAAACAGAGCAAGTAAAAACCATGCCCGCCAGAACAGACATCATTCGAAAGAACGGCGAAGCCGGGGCCGTTCAGAAGGAAGGCAACGAGGGTACGGTTGAACAACTGTTGGTTGCAACCGTGAAAGAAGGAGCGCACGCTCCGACTTCTCTCTGCAAGGGCCTTAGTATACCTTGGCAGGAGGAAGGAGCTCCGAAACTGACTCCGTCAGACTAAGAAGTCTGAGGAGACGGAAAAGTGTGACCGACTTCGTACCGAGAGGACGGACACCAACAGAGAAAACGAGGACAGTGTCCTCCGAGGCTGAGACTGTGAATCCGACCGTGTCGAACCCCATCTCCAGACAGAGTCTTTAAAGTGCCCCCAAAAGAGTCTCTGGCCAGAAGAATCACCAAGAGCAGCTAGAGCCACTCCAATGGTTGGTTCAATCACGGACTCAAAGAGCCTGAAAACCGCAAGAGAGTTCGTTGGAGAGGTTTTGCTCAAAGTACAGCAATGAACCGAATCAACAACGTCACAAAAGCACAGCCCTTGAGGGCTTTGGACAAAGATGCTTCCAACTCTTGTCATAATGGAGTTTCTCCGCTACAGCCTTAGAAGGCTTGGAGAAAGAGGGAAATGGGAGGTAGTCCCATGGACACCTAGCACCGACTTGAACGGATGAACAACAAAAAAGCCCACGGGAACTGAATCTTCGTCGGGCCAGGTAGACCTGCCCAAAGAGAAACGGTTAGTTACTGCGAGAAGCGTAACAGAGTATCCAAGTGACGTCAGAATAACCGTGGAAAAATCCAAGAGAATGGCACAAGAGCTAGAGATCAGCAGATCGAAGTAGATCTAACCAGATGATTAGAGGGTACAAGAGAACTCTTCTTGTGAGAAAACTCTTGAGGAGCCCGACGATGAACCGAAAGAAAACGGTTGGTTCATTCACGGACTCAAAGAGCCTGAGAACCACAGGAGAATTCGTAGGAGAAAAAAAAAAAAAAAAAATTCCCTAAATTCTCTGCGATGGACCGAACCAACGAAGCCGCAAAGCCACAGCCCTTGAGGGCTTAGACAAAGATTCCTCCAACTGCTTGAAGTTGGAAGACTTAACCTTGGTCGGGGCAGGATTCCTGCCGCAAAGGAGCTTCTCTGCTTCGGCCTTAGAAGGCTAAAGCGAAACGGTTAGCTTCTGCCATCTTCCCGGCACAAAGGAAAGCCTCTGCTTTCCGATTGGAGTGGTCCAGAAGCTTAGGAGCTTGCAAGAACCAAAACTCCTTTCCCTGGTGAGTGGCCGGACCGGGCCAGAACACGCTGCTACGCCCTTGCCTGGATGGAGACTGACTTAGCTAAGTCCACGTCCGAATCCACTGGAGAGCGCTGACGTTACGAGCCTCTGGGGTGGACTGACTGGTCCAAACCAGGAGAAGCCACCCGACCTTTTAGAGGACGAGTACCCTGAAGCAGACCCCGGTGAGGGACCACAGGGGGACGATGAACGCCCAAGCCGGACCGTGCGGAAGGACGGACGGACGGTGCACCGGTACCACCGGTGACCGTCGGGGAACCGTGCGGTGAGTCACCATGCCGCCGGCCGGACGGGAGACCGCTGCGTCTCGGAGAGACGGAGGTGGACATCCCCAGAGACTCAGCCACCACTCGAATGAGGGAAGTGGCCACGCCACATCCCTTGAGCGAGTCCGAAAGCCCGACTTCAAGTTGCTTGAAAACAGCTTGCTTGAAGACAACCGGAACAGAGGAGCCTGACTCCAACTTCAACTTTTCTAATTCCGCTTTAGACGGCTTAGAGACGGGAGGAAACAGAAGGAAATCATCCATGAGAGGGAGGACCGACCTGAACAGAGGGACCAAAAAAGAACCCACTGCTGTGGTGTCCTCTCTCTGACGCAAGAAGACTTCTGCCTTCCGAATGGCGTCCAAAAGAAGAGTAGGGGCCTGGAGGAAGAGACGGCTCTTACCCTGCTGGAAAGAGCCGACAGACTCTCCGGTAGCCGACTGTGACGCAGGCCGGCTTATCTCAACAACATTCGGACCAGAGTCCTTCAAAAAACACCATCAAGCCTTGTTGGGGAACGTCCACGCCGTGGAACTGAACACTAGCAACAGAGGGCGCGTCCTGGGGAGACCCGTCCTCTTGGGGAACAAGGCCCGTCATCACTGACAGTAGGAGGCGTTGCACTTCGTGCTCAATCAACGCATCCAAGTCAGAACCGGTTACGCCGTCTGAAAGATCGGACTCCACCGGCGAGGCCTCACCGTGTGAACGGTGGTGACCGCGTCGAGAGAGCAACGGAGAAGCTCCATCCGTATGCCGCCGAGAAACACCCGGTTGCCCCCCTGCTGGGTGGACAAAAAACCGGCCCACCGGTTGTACGGTGCCGTTCACCCGGTCGAGTAGCTCTAGGCTTAAACAGAACCGGGTGAACCTCTTCCGGTTGCTCACGCATGGCCATGCGTGCCGGCTGATCTTCATCCGAAGATGCCGGTTCCAACCGGACGAGAGGTCTGTAGACCGTGGACGGTAGTCGACCGGTTCCGTTCTCCCGGTCTGAAAGATCTGAACCCACCGGTGAGGCCTCACTGTGTGAGCGGGGGGAAAAAACGGAGTAGCCTCATCCGTGCGCCGCCATGAATCACCCGGTTGCCCCCCTGCTGGGTGGACAAAAACCGGTTCACCGGTTGTACGGTGCCGTTCACCCGGTAGAGTAGCTCTAGGCTTAAACTGAACCGGGTGAAACTTCGCCGGTTGCTCACGCATGGCCATGCGTGCCGGTTGATCTTCATCCGAAGATGCCGGTTCCAACCGGATGAGAGGTCGGTAGACCGAGGAGTGGGAAGGTAGTCGACCGGTTCCGTCCTCCCGGTAACGGGAACCGGGAATAACTTCGGGGCGGACAGGTCTAGCCCGTCCTCCACCGTAAGTTTGCCTGTAGGCACCAGAACCGTGAGCTCGAGTCTCTACGGAACTGGCCATGAGCCTGTGGCCTTCGGGGCCTAGGGATCTAGTCCCTTCGTCCCCGGTAGGTTCATAGCCCCACGGTTCGGCTGAACCGTGACCTCTTTTGGATACAGAGGTGGGGGGCCTTCGCCTTGAATCCGACCGTCCGTCGGATTCAAATCCCATAGCATGGGAGGGCGAGCTCGCCGGAGGATACTCCTGATCCCCCGGGAGAAGAACCGGTGGATCCTCCAGGATCGGGCGGGCCAACCGTAGTCCCACCGGTCTGAAGTGAGAGGCCACGTAAGTGCCCTCCGTCGTCTTGGAGGAAGAAAGGGCCCTCGTGGAAAGAGGACGCTTGCTGGAAACCCTGTGGACAAGAGTAGGAGAGAGAGTAGACCCAGTTGTTTGGGCCGAAACAACCGGGTAAACTGACTCATGAGAACCGGCAAAATAATCCGAAGATTCAACTGATTTAACCGGACAAATGTGAAGACCACTAGAACCGAGCTGGTCGATAAAAGACTGCAGAACGGACTGAGTATCCACAGAAGGGGTGGAAGCCACCGAAACCGAAGACAAGGGGTCAAGTTCGCGAGAAACTGAAACCGCCTTAACTGGAGAAACGTCATGTTTAGAAGAAGATCGCGAAGATTTCTTGTGAGTTTTCTCCTTGGAAACAGATTTCTCTTTAGTAGACTTTTCTTGAGAAAGAGAGGGAGAAACGAACCTACCACTCCCATCGCGAGGGAGAGGGGTAGAGGAGAGAACCGGAGCAGAGACCGAAGTCTTAGAAAGAGTGGGGGGGGTGGGTGAAGCCATGATGGCCACCCACACAACACACACGAAGAAAACCGGCCTGACTTGTATCATGAAAATTTCCAAAAATACAAGAAAATAAAATCGATAGACAGCCCAACAGGCAGTCCAAGAAACAAAAGAATAGTCAGTTACAAAATAAATGGAACGGACCCACCTAGAACAGAGCAGAAACCCCAAAAGGAAGAGAGCAATGGCAAGCCAGGTCAAGAGAGCTTGGGTGGAAAAGAAAGAATGATGTTTGTAGTGCGCGCGCGCACCTCGCCTGCCCGGATGTAAGGGGGATAACTCGCACCCCATATCCGGCGCAGGGGGTGACGTCACGCCCTACTTTCGCTTTACTATATTCTTTGGTATAGTTCCAGGTCATTATGAGTCAATGCACATGTTTTAAGTGTTGGTAATGTATGGTTAAAATAGATTGACAGATTAGAGAAAGTTACAAGCACAGAACTTCCAGAAGGTGGGGAAACTATTTGTACAAAAGACACAGACACACACAGACACACACACACCCGGCATCACCAAGGGGGGAATGCAAGGCTTAAAAGTATAGAGGTAGGTCATGGGAAATCCTTTCAGGAAATCCAGACTTTAAAAAAGCAACAAACAAAAAAACTTCAAACTGAAATTATGAAGGAAAGCAAGAGAGAAAGCATAGTTTTCAATTACATTTCAAGTACATTTGCTGCTGTGTGTTTTGTCAAATTATCTTAGAACAATTGATTTTTGAAACCTATTTACTACAGCAAGGGTAACTGAAAATTGTGATGAAAACTTTGCACTCACCTTGCAATATCATGCAAAACCACTTGCTCGTCATTACCTGCAAACACCAAGGGACAAAAATCTATCAGTATCACACATGTCATAGACAGAACTGTGCACACATACGCAGAAATCAGTGCACAGATAGTTCAGTCTACCATAACTATCTATCACGCATGTCATAGACAGAACTGTGTACACATATATGCAGAAATCAGTGCACAGATAGTTCAGTCTACCATAACTATCTATCACGCATGTCATAGGCAGAACTGTGTACACATATATGCAGAAATCAGTGCACAGATAGTTCAGTCTACCATAACTATCTATCACGCATGTCATAGGCAGAACTGTGTACACATATATGCAGAAATCAGTGCACAGATAGTTCAGTCTACCATAACTATCTATCACGCATGTCATAGGCAGAACTGTGTACACATATATGCAGAAATCAGTGCACAGATAGTTCAGTCTACCACAACTGACTGGATCTTGAACTCTTTTCCCTTCCTCGTTGTCCCATTCAAGCATCAATCAGACCATGGCATCAATCTCATCTAACAAACTGCAGTACTTATAGCATCAACTTTCTGTCAGTTAGTGAGTTACACTTACACATAATATATTATGAGAAATATCAATCAATCAAAAAATGTATTGACATTTAATATGAAAATATGAGCAAGACTTGAAGGCAGCTTTACTTTAAAAAACCCGTTCTCAGCTGGAAAAAGAGTCCAAATAAGAAATGAAAGGACAGTTGAAAGGCTGTGAGGCATAATGTCAGATTCCTAAAGACCTGACCTGACCTGAAGTACACTAACCTATTTTTAAAATAGACATGGGTAAAAAATAAAATAAAAACTCTGTTCCACATTTAAGATATTCCTGTCTGTTATAACAACACATTTCTTACATGCATGCGTGTACAAAACATGCACATGCACACCCACCCACATGCACACACATGCATGCACACACACACATACATGCACAAACACACACACATGAATACATGCACACATATGCATGCACACACACACACACACACACACACACACACACACACACACACACACACACACACACACACACACACACACACAGGGAATACTGACCACCAGAATAGATTTTGGTGTTAGATGGGTTGATGGCCAGACAGAAGATGTTGCTGTGGTGCTCTCCCTTCATGGCCAGGGGCTCTCCAATGTCGGAGAGAGCTTTCTCCACATTCCACAGCAGAACACGGCGGTCATCACCACCTGGTAAGTTGGAAAATAAAAGTTTTATTTAAAAAACCTGAATTTCATGACACTACAGCATTAACATAGTGCCGTGTTGGTACTCGACATAGGCAGATGTTCATTCTCCTTATTCTTTCAAACACTCTCAGTCTGATTGGCATATTAGGTCACGTTTTGCTAGTATTAGATCTATCAGAACATGTTCTTTTTTCTAACTAAACAATAGGAATGTACATTCAATAGGAAAGGATATAAATTAAAATGCAGGTTCACTTGATGCACTCATGAAACGGTCAAAGGCTGATATTAAAACTACAAGTACCCTTTACATACAACAGCATACGATTTGAACAGTTTCAAAACTTATTGAATTTAGTGACAATTTACTATTGTCAAACATATAATAATAATAATGACCATTTTTATAGCGCTTATTCTCCTTACGGGGAAGGAACAACACGAAACGAAATCGCAATAACTACATTTACGTCAACACCCCCCCCCCCCCCCCCCCCCCCCCCCCCTTCAGACTCCACTAGAATCCAAACCATTACAAATAGCGTTTTCCACGCAAAGGGCATTTTCTAGTTTTTATAGATCTCCCAGCATGCACGCATGCATGCACACACACACGTGTGCAGAGGGATAAATACCCCCCAACACGCACACACACACATGCATCTCGTCCTGAATAAACATACTAAATGGAGTGTTTCCAGCATATATAACGACAGGATACAAGACGGTGTTTATCTGAGCTCAAAGAGATGGGGTTTTGTGGAGGATTTGAAAGAGCTGACAGACTGGGAATGGCGGACATTGAGAGGTAAGTTGTTCCAGAGAGAAGGGCCTTGTAAGGCAAAAGCTGGCTGAACAAAGGATTTGGTTCTAACTGTCGGAATGCGCAAGAGATGGGTATCTGCAGAAGAGCGGAGCTGACGGGATGGGATGTAGGTATGAAGAATGTCTCTGAGGTACTGAGAGGTCCTGCACCAGTGACAGAGGCAACGCAAATGGACCCTAGTTTGTAGTCAATCCTGGATTGAATAGGTAACCAATGAAGAGACCTTAGAAGTGGGGAGACATGTTCCCGTCAAGACGACTTCAACACATGTCTGGCAGCACTGTTTTTGACCCTCTGTAATTTATCAATAAGATATTTTGGAGAGCCAGCCAAGAGACTATTACAAAAATCCAACCTGGACAGGACTAGCAGTAGCACAGACCAGTATCTTTGTGGCTTCAACTGACAGAAAATGGCGGATGGAGCTAATTTTTGCGAATTTCAATGTAGGCAGCTTCAGGTGGGGGGGAATGATTTGAACCGACAAAACGATGCTAAAATTTTGCGGTTCGAAAAACCGGTTCGATTTGCTGTGAACTGGTTTTTTAACTGCAACCTGAAAGTAAGTTTTTCTTAGAATAACGGGTTTTTTTAAAGAACACTGAATCTCAACGCAGATTGGGTGTTTGTAAACCGAAACGGCGAAAGCAGCTGTTTCTAGTCGTCTGGTGGTGTAAGGTGCAAGTATGGCTGATTACACTACGGTACTGAGCCCGAAGTAAAAGGGCAAGTCACACATTTGGAGCCATTTTGTCCTGAAGAAAAGAAAGAGTGATTGAATGATTGTACACGTGACCGCGCGCACACACACACACATGCTCTCTCTCTCTCTCCCCCCCCCCCCTCTCCCTTCTCTGTCTGTCTCTCCGAGTCTCACACACACACACACTCGCTTTTTCTTATCAATAGACATGACCTTGCCATATTTGCACTGTATGTTATTCATATTCTCTCTCCCTCTCTCTGTCTGTCTCTCTCTCCCTGTCTCACACACACATGCGCGTGCACGCTTTTTATCAACAAATGGACATGACCTTGCCATAATATTTGCACTGTATTTTATTCATATGTAAATTTGTGTATGCGTATTCTCTCTCTCCCCTCCTCTCTCTGTCTCTACTGGACAAAGCTTAAAAGCATTAAACATCCATTCGTTCTCTCTGTACTGACCATTAAAAAGATGTGCAATTTTGTCTAACATGTGATTTGTTTGATTGATTAAAAATAAATATGTGTACTAAAATTAGTAAAAATATTGTCTAAAAGCAGAATATGTCATTATTGTAAGAAGAGAGAGAATGTGTGTGTGTGTGTGTGTGTGTGTGTGTGTGTGTGTGTGTGTGTGTGTGTATGGTTTAACATGTCAACTACTGGGTTCTGCACCGGTTAAATCATCCGACATACAGCACTGGCTTCCTGTCTCACCGGGTGTATGGTTTGACATTTCAACTACTGGGTTCTGCATGGGTTAAATCATCTGACATACAGCACTGGCTTCCTGTCTCACCGGGTGTATGGTTTGACATTTCAACTACTGGGTTCTGTATATATGGTTTGACATTTCAACTACTGGGTTCTGCATGGGTTAAATCATCCGACATACAGCACTGGTTTCCTGTCTCACCAGTATATGGTTTAACATTTCCTGTCTCACCAGTATATGGTTTAACATTTCAACTACTGGGTTCTGCATGGGTTAAATCATCCGACATACAGCACTGGTTTCCTGTCTCACAGGGTGTATAGTTTGACGTCAGCTACTGGGTTCTGCATGGGTTAAATCATCCGACATACAACTGGTTTCCTTCCTGTCTCACAGGGTGTATGGTTTGACATGTCAACTACTGGGCGAAACATGATTTTAGGCATGTTGTTTCAGCACCTGAGTGTGGGTGACTGGATTGTTTCTGCGGGCAGATCATTCCAATCGCATTGTACGGGGGAAATAAGAATATATGCGGTCGTCTGTCCTTGAGACGATGCGTTGAAACTGTTGGTTGTGACTGCGTCTCCTGCTGGTGGGGGGCATGGGCTGCAAAGCGCTACAGTCCATGCAGGCTAGTCCGTTCAGGATCTTATAGAACATGGACAGCCTGGAGGCGCGGTGGCGTTCTGCCTGAGATGGCCACTGTAGCTGCTGCAGCATGTCGCCAACACTTGACGTGTTCCTGTGCCTGTTGACAACGAACTAGTAGTAGTAGTAGTAGTAGTAGTTAGGGACAGAACAAGCCGTGAGGCTTTTTAGGAGTCCCATCGTTTTAAACTTTGGCAGGTATTATATAGGTCAAGGTTTATACGGCTAACAAAAATTCCTATAAAATAAATTAATCAAAGCTTCTAAATATACTAATAAATTTTGGAAATTCATCAACTGCAACAGAACTGCTGCTCTACGCTGGACTTTCTCGAGGTCCGTGATGATTCTGCCCGTGTGTGGATCCCAAACACTGAAACAGGAGGGCTGGCATACTCTACAAACAGGGGGGGGGGGAGGCATACTCTACAACAAGTATCACCATTCCACTATTCGGTAGGAGAAGGCCGTGTTGTGCCAGTGGAATCTGGATCTGGATAGGCAGAGGTTCAGATTGTTTTCAGACTTCATGGTTATTTTGACCCCCGACTACAGAAAAGGAGGGGTCATTTAGTGATGGGCCACTAATGTTAAGACATAGTTTAGGATTAGGATTAGGATTAGGATTTAGGGACTCAAAACATAGCCGTAAGGCTTTCCTGTCCCATCTTTTAATTTATTTAGTTGTTTGTCTCGGTCACATAGGCTTAATTTTGTTGTTGTAAGTTATTACCTGAGACAATGAAGAATCCATCGTCTGAAAATTCAATGGCGTTGACGCACCCATAATGAGATTTGAAGTCTCGGCGATACAAGGATTTCGCTTTGGCAAATCGTTCTTTCAGGAAAAAATGGCGAAACGGTGCATCATCAAAAATTCCTTCTCGCTTGCACAAATAACGCAGCGGATTGTGCATCAGTTGGGGGTTCCTGGCCTCTTTGTAATTAATGGCCATGGCTTGATTGTTCTACTGTTAATCTGTCAACAAATTAAAATGAAGCAGTGCACAAAACATGTTATGCCGACCTATGCCAAATCTGACAATGATAACTTAGAATCTACCATGGACACTATTCCATGAATCTACTAGGCCTAACCCAACCTTCGTTGGCCACACACCATCGCATAATAATCTCATTCTCCAAATCACGTGAGAATGCTAGGCTTCTAAATTTTCGCCAAGAACTCGACAAAACTTCGCACTTTTTTCCTTTTTTGTAATGTTCCCAAATCGAAAGAAAATTTATAAAAACTTTTGTGTAAATACTTGTGTTGCTACCTCTGCCAAGGATGGCGGTTTTTTGGGTTACCGGAGAAAACGGCCCCTGACGAAAACGGCCCTTGTCCTACGATCTAGATCTTGATCTTGATCTAGATCTAATAAAAGTTTAAAAAAAAAGTATTTATATATATATATAAAGTGGGGAGAAGGTACTCTCTCTCTCTCTCTCTCTCTCTCTCTCTCTCTCTCTCTCTCTCTCTCTCTCTCTCTCTCTCTCTCTCTCTCTCTCTCTCTCTCTCTCACCACAGGGTGAGGCCAACTTATAATAAGAATTATCACCATATGTTCCGAAAATAAAGGCTGATCCCATCCCTATCAGCCTCTTTCCGAAAATATAGGCTGATCCTAACCCTCTCAGTCTCTTTCCGAAAATATAGGCTGATCCTAACCCTATCAGTCTCTTTCCGAAAATATAGGCTGATCCTAACCCTATCAGTCTCTTTCCAAAAATATAGGCTGATCCTAACCCTCTCAGTCTCTTTCCGAAAATATAGGCTGATCCTAACCCTATCAGTCTCTTTCCGAAAATATAGGCTGATCCTAACCCTATCAGTCTCTTTCCGAAAATATAGGCTGATCCTAACCCTATCAGTCTCTTTCCGAAAACAAAGGTTGGGGTGGGGGGGGGGGAGGGGTGGCAGAGAGAGAGAGAGAGAGGGGGGTACACATATACGGAGAGAGAGAGAGAGAGAGAGAGAGAGAGAGAGAGAGAGAGAGAGAGAGAGAGAGAGAGAGAGAAAGAGAGAGAGAGAGAGAGGGAGAGAAAGGGAGAGAGAGAAAGAGACAGACAGACAGACAGTTAAAGAGAATAGTTACTAGTAGATATAGTAGCCAAATTGATTTGACAGCAGAGGCCACGTAAGGTCAAACAGACTATTGTATCTGGCAGACGCTGTGAGGCCAACTTATAATAAGAAAGCATTACCATATAGTTTCCAAGTATGACTGCTAAAGGGCAGCTGCTATTCCGGCAAGATGGGCTAAGATCAAATAGTAGAGATGAAAACCCTAACCCTATGACTTTAACAAAAAATATATATTAAAAAAGGTGAGAGAAAGTACCCTCTCTCTCTCTCTCTCTCTCTCTCTCTCTCTCTCTCTCTCTCTCTCTCTCTCTCTCTCTCTCTCTCTCTCTCTCTCTCTCTCTCTCTCTCTCTCTCTCTCCAGTTTCCAAGTATGACTGCTAGCTAGTAGCATAAATGGCAGCTGCTATTCCGGCAAGATGGGCTAAGATCAAATAGTAGAGATGAAAACCCTAACCCTAACCCTATGACTTTAAAAAATATATATATAAAAAAAAGGTGAGAGAAGGTACCCTCTCTCTCTCTCTCTCTCTCTCTCTCTCTCTCTCTCTCTCTCTCTCTCTCTCTCTCTCTCTCTCTCTCTCTCTCTCTCTCTCTCTCTCATATCATGATGCCGGTCTCCCTAAAACTGTGGAATTCAGTAGTCAAATTCATTTGACAGCTAGGCCACCACAGGGTGAGGCCAACTTATAATAAGAAAGCATTACCATATAAAAGAAACAACACAAATTGATAGCGACAAAATAAACGCGTACAAGTTATAATTTTGCAAACACTCCCATGCCAAATCTCTTAGCCTGAGTTTTGATATCTCTAGCTATGTCTACACCCCCCCCCCCCCCCCCCCCCCCCCTCTTACAGTTCTAACACATATTTATTGCCTCAATACGGATCTGAACACAACTTTATTTATGACTGGCATATCAATTTGTTGCCATGAGGAAAGAGAGAAAACTGTTTACGTGTATTCAGACCTGTGCATGCATTTGTGTTTGTTGTGCTGACACTAGTAACAGTGACACACACACATACAGAACACACCACTGTCTCACATGCACACACACACACACACACACACACACACACACACACACACACACACACACACACACACACACACTCACACACACACACAGAGAAGGGCAGTTCTCGGAACTAGAAGGGTCGTTTTCGTCCAGAGTACCGGGGCTGTTTTTGTAACCAGTAGGGCCGTTTTCGGTACCGGGGCCGTTTTCGTAACTAGTAGGGCCGTTTTCGTAGGGGCCGTTTTCGTCAGGGGCCGTTTTCACCAGTCACCGGTTTTTTTAGTGCTTATTTTTGTGGATGCAGTGGCTATTTACCCTCTAGTGAAAAAACAGAACTCAGGCATGAGGGAAAATAGAACTCAGGCTATTTTCCCTCACACTCTCTCTGTCTTTCTTTTGGTCTTTTTCTGTTTGTCTCTCTCTCTCTCTCTCTCTCTCTCTCTCTCTCTCTCTCTCTCTCTCTCTCTCTCTCTCTCTCTCTGATGATGTCTAGATGTTGTTGCACATTTGCTTTGTATTTACATTGTGTATTTGAATGCTTTTTATTATTACATTTTTCCTTTTTCTTTTCTCATTTTTCTTTCTGTTTAATTAATATTTTTTTCTTTTTCTTTAGTTTCCCTTTTTTGTGAGGGCATAGTGAAAAGAAGCTTTGTAGCTTATCTATTTTCCCCTCTGCACCTCTGTCCATCTTTGTGTCATCTGTAAGCACAAACTTTAACGTGAGCTGGGGTAAAAACTCAGCGAAGCGGCACCATTTTGATACGATCTTGTCAGTGCAAAAGCAGCAGCAGCAGCAAGAGATTGAGAGAGACACAGAAAGAGAGACAGACAGAGAGAGAGGGACAGAGAGAGAGATACAGAGAGAGACAGAGAGAGAGACACAGAGAGAGACACAGAGAGAGACACAGAGAGAGACACAGAGAGAGAGAAACAAAGAGAGAGAGAGACACAGAGAGAGACAGAGAGAGACACACAGAGAGAGAGACACAGAGAGAGAGAGAGACAGAGAGAGAGTGACAGAGAGAGAGACACACACAGAGAGACAGAGAGAGAGAGACACACACTGTCACGATACTCCTGCAGTTGTACGCAAGGAAGTACGTATTAGGGAGGGTTCAGTTAAGGGTAGACGGAGTTCTGAGTCACACAACCAAACACTCGCACACCCACAACAGACCAGACAAAATAATAAAATTGACAACAAGAAAACTTTACTGTTTGTTCTCTTCACAAATACAAACGTCCCACGAAGGGTAATCAAAATAAATAAATCAACTATCAAAAATTATTTCTAGCATGAGCCGTAAAGCCCTTACGTCCTCTGTAAGGATCAATTGTCTTTTCCTTTTAATTAAATAAGAAAATGAGAAAAAACTACATTTACATTTACTAAAGTGATCTTATTAACAACAAAAACTTCAGTCACCGGGAAAATGAAGATAAGTGTCCATAGGGCCAATCCCACCGGCGAGGTGCAGAGTCCAACAAGGAGCTTCGGGTCCGGGACGCTGGTCAAGCCTTAGCCCACCCTCTCCAACAAGGAGCTTCGGGTCCGGGACGCTGGTCAAGCCTTCGCACGTCCTTCAGCTTGAAGCTGGACCCACAGCTACGGCTCCTGGGTAAAATATGAAATCCAGGGACTAACCCCGGCGGAGATCAGAATCATATCCAAATACGCGCCTCGTGAATTGCGTGTAATTGCCACTAAATATTAATGAGATCGAAAACAATAATGGAGAAAAAGAACTGAATTTCAAGAAAATTGTTATTGCCGAAAAGTTAGGACGTAAAGACCTTTACAATTTTGACTCATGCTCCAAGCGGGAAAAACAAATGCTTAAAAGAAAATATAATCTTTCTTTTATATTTGTGGCAAAACGCAGTTCACGATGATTTGCGCGAAAGTTCTAAGCAACACAACAATGAGCAAATCGAGGCTGGGAGAGTTCACGCTAGGGGTAAGACGTGCCAAGCCAGAGCTCTGAGCGATGGCCTGAATTCGCTACAATTGTCCTGATTTTAGTGCAGTAGTGAGAAACATGCCTACTCAGTTTGCCTACGTGAAATGACGGTATTCTTTTTCTCTCTTTTAAAAAACAACAACTCTGGGCCAGTGGACGCGCAAGTTATATACGAGGAATGTACAAAATTTGTGCAATTGAAGGGAGAACGAGAAGATAAAAGAAACGAGGAGATAGAGGAGGGAGAAAACAAAATCATGAAGTGAGTGACAGCAGACATTTTTCGTGCGTGTGCTCGGCTAGTGTTGTTTCCAGTGGACAGTGTGAATCAGTGCTGGGTGGGGGAAGCATGCAGAAAACAGGAAGAAGGTAGGTGTGAGTACCAGGTGCATTGCTATATTCACATCTATGCCCGTCAAGAACGATAATCTGTTATCATATCATATCATATCAGTTTAGGCTCTGTAGGCTTTTGAAGCCTTTTGCCCTCTAGATATTTTTCTCAAATGTACATACATTTATATTTTCATTTTTCTTTTTGGATTTTTTGTTTGTTTATGTGGAGTACATAATAGTATTACATTTTTTGTCAATAAGATTTTTGAGCATATTTAGTGATGATGCATTTACAGTTTCATTAGAAAGATTGTTCCATGCAGTTATTACTCTGTTAGTAAAAAGTTTTGAGCTGAACGACTTTTATTTAGTTTTTTTGTTAGTTTCAAATCATGCCCTCGTGTTCTCTCCTCGTCAGTTAGAGTTAGTAAAGTTTTAGTTGTGTTAGGATCATAAAACTTGTTAAGAATTTTATACACCTCAATCAAATCGCCTCTTAGACGTCTGAATTCCAAACTAGGTATTCCCAAATACTTTAGTTTGTCCTCATAGTCCATATCTCTGGTTCCAATAATTGTTTTCTGAATTGTTGACTGAAAAAGCAATCGCTATGTTCTTTTCTGTGACTAATTATCGTTCTTGACGGGCATCAATGTGAATATAGCCGGTGCGATTTGTGCTGTAGCTGGTGTTTGCTTCAAACGGGACACTCGGGGTAATATTGCACAACAGGTTATTTCGTGTACAGAGAAACTATGCCACCAAAGAATAAATCGCCAAAACAAAAGAAAAAAAAAAGAATCTGCAAACAATCGGAAAAGCATCGGCGAAGTGAGAGAGCCGCGTTCTGAATCCATCGCCCATCTCGCTACAGCGGCTCAAAGTAGAGAGGGGAGCAGATCGCTAAGTCAAGGTAGAAGGATGTCCGAACGTCAACAGCAGCAGCAGCAACCAAAAATAACTAAGTTTACTGACGACGGAGACAAGAACACCGAGGATGACCGAGACACGAACACAAATCAGGGGGAGGGGGCCGAGGGGGGATGGAGAAACACTGAAGGGTCAGAGAATTCCGGCGTCACACTGACCGCTCTTATGAATCAGTTGGAAAAGGGGAGGGAAGATGGAAGAAAGCAAAACAAAAAGCTAAGTGTCCAACTAGACAAAATCTACTCAGAAATTTTTGACTTGAGGAAGGACAATGACTTTCTGAGACAGGAGCTAATAGCATTCAAAAAGGCAAACATGGACCTTCGAGAAAAGGTTGAAAGTCTTCAAAAAGAAATACGCAGTGAGAGAGAGTTGGGAAACTCATTAGAACAGTATACAAGGAAAGAGAGAGAGAGAGAGAAATAGAGATTTAATGCCTTCTGGCCCAAAAGACCATTTGGGGCATTTAAAATTATACAGATACCGGGAAAAAAGAGGATTTTGAATAATAAATATAAAAATTTAGAAAAAAATTATTTTATTTTATTTTATTTGTGTGAAGAAGTCTAAGTTTTTTATGTTTGTAATAAAACATTTGTTTTTAACAGATATTTAGCTGTTTAAAAGATATTTAGCTGCTTAAAAAAAAAAAATTAATTTTATATGTCTGGCAGATTAGAGGAAATCTATGATTAAACCCCCCAGGGGTACAGTTAAAATCCATGTTTTGTGCTCAAAAGAGCTTTATTATTAAAATCTTTTTAAAAAGAGGCAAAGGCCTTCTTTGGATAATTTGCAATATTTACATCTAAGTCCGCTTTACAAATTTAGTAACCAAATGGTCGTA
Source organism: Phymorhynchus buccinoides (assembly GCA_017654935.2). Lineage (NCBI taxonomy): Eukaryota > Metazoa > Mollusca > Gastropoda > Neogastropoda > Raphitomidae > Phymorhynchus > Phymorhynchus buccinoides. The sequence goes on along the minus strand of CM065684.1, from coordinate 66,796,825 downwards.
GGACTTTATGGTTTAAAAGAACAAAAACCAATGTTTTATTGTTAAAAGTTTGACCTATAACCAAAAACAAAGCAGTGTTAGACTGTCGTGTGGTCATAGGTTGAAAGAATGATTAGATAATTTGTATGTACATGACATATGTACATTGGGATTATACTACTATGTACATGACTTTACAGTTCCATAAGTTTTAACTTGAGAGAAAATGGAGTTTTACGTACTCTTGGTCTGAATCAGACACATATGGGACATTTGTAAATACAAATATGGTGGGAACAATACTGGAGGCAATGCCCGGAGGCAGTACGAAACCAGTAAAGTCCCGATTTTTTTATTAATACAGATAGCTGTAGCGGTGACCACGCCTCGGTTAAACCTCATCGGCTATGGCACCGCCACAAGTAGTGATAAGTTTTAACTTTAGTCATGGGTAAATATTTTATGTCTGCCCTTTTATTTATACACAAAAATTTGTATGAACCATATTAAGATTTTTTTTATTTTTTTTATCAAAGTGTGTTACTTTAGTTGTTTAAAACTTATTTAATAAAAAGATTAAGATATGATTAAAATTAATTATTTGTAGTAAAGTAAAAGTAGTTTGTTTAAAGGTAACGGTTACATTTTAGTTTGTTTATATGTTTTTGCTATAGGTATTCATGAACCTATAACCTGTATCTTTGGGGAATTATTTCAGTTAGAGTTTCGATCCTATCATAGGATTTAGCATGAACCATATGAAAATGCTTTTACCAAAGTGTATTACTTTAAAAGTTTGACTTGTTTATTAAAAAGATTTTAAAATTTGGTTAAGAATAGTTATTTATAATAGAGAAAAAATAGTTTGTTTTAAAAGTTACGATTAAAATTTAGTTTGTTTATATGTTTTTTGGGTCAGTGAGACTGACCGCCTGTTTTTAGTAATATAAATTGGGGCCTAAGCCCTTGTATTATATATGTTCAAATAGCTTTGTACATCTTAAGTACGAAATTAAACGATCAGGGCCGACTGCATTACTATGATATTCTATATAACTTTTAAAAAGTTGAGTGGAGGGACATCGCCAGAGGCCACCAATGGTTTTAAATATTAATACAAATTATTAAATTGTTCCATCTATTCCCATGGGGGGGTAGCAACAAAAACTCCTCCGCCCTCGATGTTATGATGGAACATATGGCTTTTATATTTGTAAGTATTCCATGTTATTTAAATTATAATTAGCTTTTTAAATTATTAAAATGTACAAAATTGAACTTCGCGCTAGCAACAAGTAAAACGGTATTTGGACTATAATAATAAAAGTGGTGGGTGGTGGGGGTGGTTAACGATTCTAACGTGTTCGGGTCGGAGGGAGGGAGGGAGAGGGACCCCTCCTCTCCGACCGGAGCAGTGGCAAGGCACCGCTTGAGTAGTCCCAAAAAAGGGGGGGAGCACAAACGCAAAAGCGCGACGGCTACGAAAGAACCCTCCCTTACGCGCGCCGGACACCCATCTACTGGGGGGAAGGAGTTGTTTTGTTTTTTAAGTGGACTCAAAAGAGTCGTTTCAGCCCTACAGGCGCACATTTAGTTAAAAAAGGGAGGGAGGGAGAGGGGGATAGGAGTGTAGCAGGGTGTCCGGCCCGCGGCCTGGAGGGACTCCACCCCCACCAATAAGATTTTGTTTTTAAGTTGAGGTCAAAATGACTAAATTCCAACCTTAATTGTATTTTAATTATATAAATTGTTTGAATGATGCCTGACCAACTGTCTCGTCGAGCCAAACTATCGGTGTCCAACCTAATTTACAATGTTTGGTTAGGATGTTTTTTTCATTATATGTTAAATTATTTTGTTCAAAATTATCTATAACAGGTTGTTATTCGGTTTTGATCTGATTGCAGGGATTAAAAATGTGTTTTAAGGTTAAAATTTTCCCGCATCTATAGGGAGTGTTCTTAAATTTACAATAGATGGAGTTTGTGTAGAATCTGTTGATTCTACTTTGAATTTTGTAGGGGATGGGTAAAAAGAGTCCTTCTTTAATCAATTTCATGTGCCAGGAGTGGTCTGCGGCGTAGGCATCCAACTGTTCTGATATCAATATAAACTTTCTAACTTACCAAGGTATTTTGAATGCAATACGAGCCTACTGTCAGAAGCTAAGCATAACACTAATTCAGATGTATAAGCTAACAGAAAATAAAACTTGGTTTTACATCAAGAAAGGTAGCAAATTAATTCAGACAATCCTTAATGATAATGAAAGCTCAACAACTGCTATTCCTAAATGGAACTATTTGTTTGAAAACTTGAATTGGAAGAAGATTTTTTCAATTCCTTATAAAATATCTGGTGATGTACAACTCAGATGGTTCCAGCTAAGATTACTTCACAGACTACTCCCAACCCAACGATTCTTGTTCTTGCGTCGAATAGTCGACTCTTCTTTATGCAACTTTTGTGAACAAACTGAACAGACCATTTGTCATATGCTATTTGATTGTGATGTCATACGTCAGTTTTGGTTAGACTTGCAGCACTTTGTTGCACAGAAGTGTTTGCATTGTCAAAACTTAAGATTAGAAAAAGAACTGGTCTTGTTTGGCACAAAACAAAATGTATACACAGATGCGGTTATAGATTTCATTATTTTATTTGCAAAATTTTATCTATACAAATGTAAACTACAAAACGCACTTCCAAGATTGCCTACATTCATTACCTTGCTTACAGATAGATATAAGATTGATCGCTATATTGTAAATGGATCGCTTACACAGTTCGAGAAAAAATGGTCTTTATATTTACCTGTCATTGAGAATGACCATACATAGATATGCATATTACCTTACATGATATACACAAACGATATGGGTGAAGTAGAAACCAATTATGTA
>CM065684.1:66758943-66788943 GCA_017654935.2 Phymorhynchus buccinoides | reverse complement strand
TTGTACATACATAGGCATTTGTTTAAGAAAAGTCTTTCGTTTTGCTAAGTTCAATTCAATTCAATCATTTTTATTGTCTTCACAAAAAGCAAAGGTCTAAGAAATTATTTGCAGAAAACGTTGCTATAGTTTTTTTTCATTAATGCAAGATTCCTTGGAGAGCTCCAGAAAACACCAGTTTCTATAGTAACCCATTTTCATAGTTCTAATTTTCCGTGAAAACTTGTTATTTTCATCAATATGAGTTTTATTTCTAAATAAATGGATGAGATTAAAACGTTTTACACGGAAAATTTCAATTAGTTAATGGCCCCAAGACTGCCTACTTTATCGGGAGCTTTGACGTACAGAATTGATTTCAACCAGCTGTTGTGTGTAAGAAACGACGCAATGAAACACAAAGCACTGCTAGATATGTTGTAATGAGTAAGTTTTTTAATTAAAAGTGTGTGTGTGTGTGTGTGTGTGTGGGGTGGGGGTGGGGTGGGGTGGGGGGTGGAAACCTTCCCCTAGAGTACCTGCCCATCCTATCTTTTTTTCTCTCTGAAATATGGGTTACCATTACTGGAACATTCGAAGAAGACACTTTGGAAAAACAATTGTTGTTACCTTTCATGCTTTTTATTTCTTTTAAACACATGAAATAAATCCTATTTTCTCTCTGCCTCTCTCTGTCTGACATTCAGACTACCTTGATGTCTTTCCATCTCTGTGTGTGTTCTATTTTTTTTTCAAATTCATAATCTCATTACTGTGTTAACCTTTTTGCTTTTAGCATTCAAAACTAATGTTTTGCGTGCAAATAACAGTCCAAACAATCAAGACACAGTAGACAATTTAATAGGCCTGATATAATGCTTCATTGTTGTTTTAGTTTTATATGACAGAACAATTGTGCAAACAAACTGTACTATAACTCACTACCTAACTTCTTCTTTTTCTTCTTTTTCTTTTTCTTCCTCTTCTCAGGACCCACGAATCGAAATTTAAAGTTTGACGTCCCCTTGACCCGAAGGGCACATATGGGACATTGTTAGCTGCCAGGACCCACGGTCATCCTGGCTCCTTTTAGTGTGATTTGTTTTCCTCCACTCATTATGATAATCTTTTCAGCATTCCAATCTAGTAGTAGCGTTTTTAGTTCAATCATCCTGACTCCTTTGGGAAAAAAAAGAAACTCAAAAAGTGCGGATCATAGGCACTTTCACCAAAGACTGCTTTCACTGACTTTTTTCTTTCTTTGGTATTTTCTTTATTGGCCCTTAAAGTCACGTGATAGCGAGAAACTGAAACAAGTTTAGCAATGATCGGAATTCCGTTTCACCGGACGATGCTGATTGCGCAGGCGCACTGGAAGTAACACCGCCATACTTCTACAGGTAGACGGGAAGAGTTTACGTCTGCAATGGTTTTGTTGATTCCAAAAGATGGAAAATAGATAGCATCTGTACAGTTAGCTAAATGTCGGCGGCACTGTCCATGTTTAGGAAGACTGCCAGTCATGGCGACGTGAAAAAATCCGCACAAAAAGTTGCAGACACCAAGAAGGATTCGCTAACTCGACTGAAGCATCTTCGTTCAGTGCTCGGTGGGTTTGCTTTGCAGTTTGCTGCTCTCCGATTCCTCTCGTTCCTCTCGTTACAAACACTGAACAGAAGAGGAAAAGTAAATTAATCCCATCCCGAAGAACCTTTCATGATTGTATGTTTGTTCACACCATGGTTTGAAAGCTAATGTTACACTGGAGGCCATTCTCAGTTTCTATTTTATATCCGTAATGTATCGTTCAATTAATTCATAACAAATTACAGAATCCCTAATCAGGGTAATGAGGAAATGTAACTATTTTTAGCTCCCCCCCCCCTCCCCCTCGCACTTCCAACTCGTCTATTCTTTTTGAATAAAAAATAACCTATATTTAATATGTCATAAAAGACTGGGTATTAAAAATAGAACAGTTCTGTGGCGGTGGCCAGCTTCTTTTTACAGAACTTTTAGAAGTAAATGCACACACTTTAGGGGGTGACCATAGAAAAAGAAAGAGATCAACAGAAATCAGCTAACACACATACTATTGGATTTACTTGGGTTCAGTAGGAGAAAAATCAGATGCAGCAAACAAAATAAAATTCCTAATTCTGGACTTCTTCTTCCTATAACTAGGGGTTATATTTGATTCAAAACTCAAATTTGATAAGCACATCACAACAGCGATAAATAAAGCCAGTAGGATGCTGGGCTTGATCAGAAGGAGTTTTAAAAACTTAAATAAAGAGGTGTTCATAAATCTTTACAAATGTTTAATACACTACAGCCTCATCTTGAGTATGGCAATATAATTTGGAATCCCTTTCTTAAACGACAGTCCAGTGCAATTGAGAAGGTACAGAGGAGAGCAACCAAACTGATAAAATCCATGACAAATTTGGATTATGAGGACAGGCTAAGTAAATTAGACTTGCCATCTTTAAAATACAGAAGACTAAGGGGAGATTTGATAAATGTTTACAAGATTCTTCAAGGCACTGACAATACTAACAAAGGCTTGTTTCACTTGTCTAACGAAATAAGAACCCGTAATAGTGAACTTAAGATCCTAACCAGGTACAGCAGAACTAACATTAGAAAAAACTTTTTTTCTAACAGTCACCCAATATTGGAACAACCTCCCGGCACATACTAAACTGGCCTCAGATACTAACAAATTCAAAAACCTCCTAGACAGTGATCCAAAAATTGCCCTGTTAAAGTACATCCATGATTAGTGCATCAATATGGATGCTAAAAACCGCCACAGCAATTGCCAAACTCGAACCAAAAGGAAGGACGCATTGAGAGGCTGCAAGGCCTGGTCGTCCAAATACCTGACCTGACCTGACCTGGACTGGGCCTCACAGCGTTTAAAGTTCAACTTGGTACGCGACTGACAATGGGGATGGGGAGAACTACAGGGAACTGCCAGGAGCTACTCATTTTCATGTTCGCCCCCAGAAAGTTGGAAACTAGCCGACCCTAGACACTCCATTATGGAGTCCATAAGGCAATGCCCAGGCAGCAGGCCCCAACCAAAAGGACAAAGACAGACAAACATGTCCCTAACTACAGGGGTGAAAACAATGGGGGGTGAAGTTTGGCTGGAGTAGCATTTTGCTGTTGGCAATTTGATGTCTTGATCATAGAAAACTGAGCTGACAGTGAGAGAAAATCTGTTTAACATCCTCCGGTCTGGAACAGACACATATGGGACATTAGTAGATCTATATAAAGATGGTGGGAACGATCCTGGAGGCAATGCCTGGAGGCAGTGCAACACCAGTAAAGTCCCGAATTTTTAACAATGCAGATATATGTATGAGTTATAACCTATATTATATGTTTTAATGTGACAACAACATATTTATGCTTTATTTAATTATTTTAATATTGTTATTTTACCCTCAAATATCTAGTTTTGTAACTGTGCGTCTGTGTGTGTGTGTGTGTGTGTATGTGTGTGTGTATGAGTGTGTGCGTGCATGCACATCCGCCCGCGCGCGTGTGTGTGTGTGTGTGTGCTTGGGTGTATCTGTGTGTTCTAATTTAAATTGAATTGTTTTTCATGTTTTAGAAATTTGTCTTTAGGTTTAAACTGTAAAAAATGTTGGTTCTTTGATTGGCTGTTAGGTGGATGGGGGGGGGGGGGGGGGGGGGGGGGTAAATGTAAGAGAAAATGAGTATGCGTGTGTGTGTGTGTGTATGTATGTGTGTGTTTACTTGTTGGGGTGTCTTTGCATGTGGGCATTTTTTACTCTTTCACCATGGTGGCATAGTGATGGGCAAGTTATATTGTGACTGGCCTTTCGCTGTGTTGCCGTGGTTGGGGGGGTGGGGAGTGTTCACGTGTACGGGCCCTTTAATGTGTATGTATTTATTGTATTGCATTGTATTTTGTCTTCTTTTATATTGACTGCGAGACTTAAATGGGGACAATAAATAATTGATTGATTGATTGATTGATTGATATTTGTGTTGTATGAGCTGACAGTAGCCTGAGTAGGCCTTCTTCTTAGCATTCACTGACTTTTAATGGTGGATGTGGTTGTTTGTATTCACTAATTACAGCCTTTGCTTCTGGTGCAAAAGGAAAGTTTAGTTGCATTTTGTTATCTTGCGAAATAACAAAACCTGTTAATGTTAATTTTACTAGTGTAGTGTTTTATCATCATCAGATTAATTAGGCTATGACTATGACATACAAGTAATGCAGTCAATGGGCCATATGGTATGTTAAACTGAAATCATTAATAATGATTAATTTCCAACATGTTTTATTCACTAAATCAGGCGCCAACTTAATGCACCATTCTTCTCCCCCACCTCCCCCATCTCCAAGTTTCCGTGTGTGTGTGTGTGTGCGTGCGTGCGTGCGTGCGTGCGTGCGTGCGTGTGTGCGGGGACACACACTCGGTCATAGTTTTTATTTTAAAAAATATAAATACTGCTTGCTGGTGGTTTTGCTTCTGAACACCTTTGGGATTTCTTCTTCTTCGATCACTCAGACAGTTTCCTGTGAATTATGAGCACACATGCATCATGCTGCTGTTATGCACGTAACTAAGAAATACTTAGGCCCAGCAAGTCCGACTTCGGCTGGAGGAAATGTTTTTGGTTTCGTGAAAAAAGGCAGGAGAATGGACCAGTAAGGCAGAAAGATAGTAGATGACAGTGAACAAAGGGAAAAGGCAGAGTCAAAGAGAATGACAGATTAGAGGAAGTTACAAACACATAACTTCCAGAAGGTGAGGGAACTATTTATGCAAAAGATCCCCCTCAGGTATCCCCACGGGGCAATTTGGGATTTAATACTTTGTGTTGTCCAAGTGTTGCTGAAGGTTGTGCACCAAAGGCATGCTGCTCTGCAGAGAGTTTGAATGATTAACTCTTAATGATTTTGTCACGGTTTTCTTGTTTGTGATAGAACTGGTGGTGTAGGTGGGAGTGGGAGTGGAAGTGAGCTTTGGAGATTGCGGAAGGGGAGGAGGGGGGTGTGATAAGGGGAGTAGGAGGCAGCTATGGACAGATCATTAATTTTGTTTAATTCATAGATCAGCTTGATCATTTTCATTTATTAAGCTGACAGGGTCACCACTTTATAAGACTATTATTAATTTGAATGTATCTTATGGCCTTTATCATGTTTGTAGTATATGGGTTGTTCATTAAAGTTTGGCAGCAGGTCAATAAAAAAGAAACAAAGGAGTTCACAGCCTTCAAACTTTTGCATTCCTAGGAAGAACATCTTTCCTCGTATGCAAAGTTCCAGCCCTCTACGCCAGGTTTGAAGTGCAGTTTGGTAGCTTTGTTTAGGCAAGGGTCGGAGCTGTGATTTTGAGCTTTTTGCGAGGGCCTAGATGCCAGAAAATGTTGTCCAGCCAAACAATCTAAAATGATTAAAAGAAATTGAAAGTCATATGGAGCTAAGTGAAGTCTGTAAAATAGGTGGTTCAAACATTGATTATCTTAGTATTCTTACTCTCCTTGACCTTGAAGGCACTAGTGTTTTCATGCTACAGTAGAGTCTTGCTTGTATCGATGATTGGGCGCCGCTGGCAGAGTGATCTGTCTATTTCTGACAAAACCATTTGAGCAAAATGGGCTGCCATAAGTGTTGTTTTCTTTGGCATATTATCAATGATGACAGGCCCTTGGGTTATTAAAGAAATGCAAAAACGTCACGTACAATGTACAAACATGTGATTTTTACTGTACTACGACTGCTTTGTCCCAGTCAGGACCACTCTACATCTCGTTGGCGCTTTTGTTTAAAATGATACAGAAGCTATGCCAAGTCTCATTCTCTGTGATGACATCGCACATTTATTTGGGTCCATTTGGCCTAAACTTTCCGACCATTTCTGTCCAATAATTATTGTATCATTTCTTACGTTAGTCACGTAGGAAAGTGGGTACCCATTTTGTCGCAAGCTTTCTTACTAGAACTAGAAGATGTCTACGCATTATCTTTACTATTGTACTCAAAGAAACGTCACTCCTCATACTTCTTTCTGTCAGTGTCATATATGGATCTTCATTAGTCAGTTTCTTGAATAACGGCATGTTTTGCGCATTCAGGACTGCACAAAAGTGAACTAGAGGGTCACAATTTTGGAAACTATGTTTTCCAGGCTTGAAAACTTCAACAACATTTGCAAATTGTGTAATACGAAGTATACAATTGACCTTAAATATCTGTCAAATCGGAATGAATTTTCTTATAATAGTTCCTAAGTTTCATCCTAGTATGAAGTTACAGTAAGTGAGCGAGTCAGCTCAAGAATCCATCCAATCCTTTGCCATAGTTTAATGAACAGCCCTCATATATTTAGCAACATTTTGACTATGCATACCTTGTTAATTTGTGTGTGTGTGTGTGTACCCAGATAACTATGACACCCAGGATGCGAAAAAGTTCTTCCAGGACAACTACTCGCACATCTACTACATCTTTTATGACAACTTTGGAACGGTGGAAGGGGACCTCAAACAGAGAGGTGAGGCTGAAACTGTGAAAGGAATAGTATTTTGTTGGTTTGCTAGAGATGCTGTTGTAATTGAAACACTGAGCTTTTAGCTGTTGGGAATCGCAATCACCTGTCCGCGATAAAGTGTGATTCTTGTCAAATGATTCTGTACCTTTTTAGAAATCAGTCAAGTATCTGGGTGTCTGCCTGGATAAAACACTTTCTTTTGATCAGCATATTTCTTCTGTCTGTCGGTCAACTTTCTACCATCTTAAAAGACTTAAGTTCTATTCGTTCATATCTCTCAGTTGAAACTGCTGCTCAAATTGCTGTTTCTTTCATACTGTCCAGGCTGGATTACTGCAATGTAGTTCTTGCAGGTCTCCCTCTTTCTTCTGTGAAGCGTCTTCAGAGAGTCCAGAACAGTGCTGCCAGGGTTGTGTACAGAAAGCGTAAGACTGACTCAGTGACACCACTGCTGAGACAGCTGCACTGGCTCCCTGTTGCCTATCGTTATTTCAAAGACACTCTTCCTGACTACCTCTCTTCTCTCCTCTCTGCCTACATACCAGAACGCAACCTCAGATCAAGCAACCTAAAACTTCTCTGCAAACCTGTCACCAAGTACAAAACAGTTGGAAACAGATCTTTTCGTTTCTAAGCACCACACATCTGGAAAAATCTCCCTTACTCTCCGCAGCTCTCCATCTCTGTCATTATTCAAAACTTGCCTGAAGACGCATCTTTTCAGAAAATATATGTTAATTTCTGTCTGTCCATCCACCGTCAGTCCACCCTGTAAAGATTACATTTTATAAAAAAATTCGTGTTTTATGTAGGTATTTTAAATGTGAGTGCGATAATGTTGCTTTTTTCATGCAAAGTGATTGTTTAACAATGTCTCTCCCTCCTTCCATCTTCTTCTCTCATCCCGTTCTACCCCCCACCGCACCCCACCCCCCCCAACCAGCACCCCAACCCCCACCCCACCCATCCCCACCCCCGCCCCTCTACTCCCCACCCCCACCCCATACACACACGCGCACACGTTAACCTCATAGTGAACGGCAATGAGCTGGAAGCCAATAGCGGTGAATAGCGGGATGTTGGTACCTCGGTAAAGTAATCTCCGCTCTTCAACCGTCTTGTTGGCCGCTCGCGGGCAGCAGCGAGTTGTTTGTGCTTAAAGTGTTGATTGAACTTAGCGTCCGTTTTGGGTCAGCGCAAATGTAAATTGGCTCATATCGCGCGCGTTTATAAGTGGATGCTGTTGAACTTTTGCACCAAGATAGTCACTATCCCTGGTCGTGCACGTTCCAAATTTCGAGTCAATGTCGGGTCTCGTTTCGCAGTGGTTTGTGAAAAGGTGAAGCGGCGCATATCGCACGCGTTTATAAATCGATTCGCTTCCAGTTTAGCACAGAGATAGTCACTGTCCCTGGTCATCTACCTTCCAAATTTGAAGGCAATCTGTCCAGAAATACCGGAGATACGGGCGCCGAGAGGCCAGTGGATACACGTTTCGTGCATTTGCCAAACCGCGCAAATGATACGGCCGCCTTGGTTGCCGTTGCCATCACCACGTTAAGGCTCATAGCAAATTTGAAGCGATTCGGTCGAAAAACGGCGGAGTTATAAGGCCCGTTCTGTGTTCCACACACACACACACACACACACAGACACACACACAGACACACAGTTGGCGTTTAATAATATGATTTATGTTTCTCATCCAAAATCAGAATGTGTAGGCTGAATGCAGCTGGGAGACCAGTTACAACTGTAAAACAGAAACATACATGCCTCTCCTATTAAAAATAAGGCCATATGGTTGGAACACAGAAGAAGAAGAAAAAGAAGTACATTTTAACATCTCAGTGGCACTAAATGTGCACCTTTTGCGTATAAGTTGCATACCCCAAACCCTACCTAAGCTACTCTTTGAGGTCATTTTAATTGCACTTTGAAAGTTTGTTTTGGGAATATTATATAATAATGTTACTTGTCATTCACTGATCAAAGTGTTTATTGTCTAATAGTAATAGTTTGAGAGATGTCTCTTAACACTAACAGGCAAACGTTTTGTAAATCAGACACTTTTTGTTGTTGCAGCTAACAAAGCACACAGGGAAGAACTGGAAAGTATCCTCCACATTTTTGAGGTAATATTGAATGTGGTGTTCATAGTACAGCTATAAATATATCAGGGGTGCATGTGGGTGTGCCTGAATCCTGAATTGAGGCCATTTGATGCTGGTTCAGGCAGTGGTCTGCCTGAAGATAGGGCTCTTCTCATTGCAGCAAGGGTTATGATGGACAGTTCAGGCAAACTCTGGTCAGCGCATGCACCCATGATATATGAAAAGAACATGGTTCATTGTATTTGAATTATATTGTCTGATTTATATGAACCATGAAGTAATGGGTCACCCCCGTGTTTTGTTATTATGGATACTGTGTCTTTATATTATTTGATGATATCTTCTTTCATATATTGAGGTGTTTAACTGTGTTTGATATTTTTTGCGAGGTATGTCTGATCTGAAGTATTTAACGAGAAAGAAAGTTTAGTTTGACTTTGAGTGTGGTAGTATCAGTGGTTGGTCAATATTGTTATGTTTTTGCAGAAAATCTTGTTCCTTCTCCCAGAATTAGTGCACAAAAGATGGATGTTTCACAGCATTGGTAAGTGGGGTGTGTGTGTGTGTGTGTATGAATCTGCCTGTATGGATATTGTTAATGAACTATCTGGACTTGGCATATCTGTATGGTATTTCTTGCATTTTTTCAATGTTTGATCATTGCTGGTTGAGAATTACTAGAAAAATGCATTGATGCATCAAGCAACAGGTCATTTAGCAAATCAAGGCAATTTGATTAGTTTTATGTTAAAAACAAACCCAAGTTAAAAGATCACAGCCATGATTATGTTTATGGTCTAAACTAAGCTGATGTGGGGTACGTTTTGGGTTTGATCAAATTGCCGTACTGCCATGTTGGTATTTTGGATTTGATCAAATTGCCTTGCTGCCATGTTGGTATTTTGGATTTGATCAAATTGCCTTACTGCCATGTTGGTATTTTGGATTTGATCAAATTGCCGTGTTGGTATTTTGGATTTGATCAAATTGCTGTACTGCCATGTTGGTATTTTGGATTGGATCAAATTGCCTTACTGCCGTGTTGGTATTTTGGATTTGATCAAATTGCCTTACTGCCATGTTGGTATTTTGGATTGGATCAAATTGCCTTACTGCCGTGTTGGTATTTTGGATTGGATCAAATTGCCTTACTGCCATGTTGGTATTTTGGATTTGATCAAATTGCCGTGTTGGTATTTTGGATTTGATCAAATTGCCTTACTGCCATGTTGGTATTTTGGATTTGATCAAATTGCCTTACTGCCGTGTTGGTATTTTGGATTGGATCAAATTGCCTTACTGCCATGTTGGTATTTTGGATTTGATCAAATTGCCGTGTTGGTATTTTGGATTTGATCAAATTGCCTTACTGCCATGTTGGTATTTTGGATTTGATCAAATTGCCTTACTGCCATGTTGGTATTTTGGATTTGATCAAATTGCCTTACTGCCATGTTGGTATTTTGGATTTGATCAAATTGCCTTACTGCCGTGTTGGTATTTTGGATTTGATCAAATTGCCGTACTGCCGTGTTGGTATTTTGGATTTGATCAAATTGCCTTACTGCCGTGTTGGTATTTTGGATTTGATCAAATTGCCGTACTGCCGTGTTGGTATTTTGGATTTGATCAAATTGCCTTACTGCCGTGTTGGTATTTTGGATTTGATCAAATTGCCTTACTGCCGTGTTGGTATTTTGGATTTGATCAAATTGCCGTACTGCCGTGTTGGTATTTTGGATTTGATCAAATTGCCTTACTGCCGTGTTGGTATTTTGGATTTGGTCAAATTGCCTTACTGCCGTGTTGGTATTTTGGATTTGATCAAATTGCCTTACTGCCGTGTTGGTATTTTGGATTTGATCAAATTGCCTTACTGCCGTGTTGGTATTTTGGATTTGATCAAATTGCCTTACTGCCATGTTGGTATTTTGGATTTGATCAAATTGCCGTACTGCCGTGTTGGTATTTTGGATTTGATCAAATTGCCTTACTGCCGTGTTGGTATTTTGGATTGGATCAAATTGCCTTACTGCCGTGTTGGTATTTCTGGGCTCAGAAGATGAGTTTGGGTGCAGCATAGTTTTAAGCCAAACTTTATTTTTCTGTTTTTTTAAGCAATCTGGGACAAAGTAGTTGAAAACAAAGTTAATACATTCAGTGGACTAGGGAGACGAAAGTATGACATTGACAGTATGATGTTAATGTTAAGTTAAAAATAAAATATGGGGGGAGTAGAATTTAGATAGAGGTGGGGTGAGCTTACGTAAAGGGAAGGGCATGAAAAGGATTTGACTATTTTGTTTGAAAAAACTAATAGAAAAAGACTATTAACAGTGGTACATGTATATTCCTACTGTTTTCACACACAGACCCCAGATACGATAAACCGTTGACAAATTCACTGCCATGAGGGGATAGGAGATCAACTAGGAGATCTCTTAGTGTGACCTAGTTCTGAACTTCATTTAAACTTTTCTTTTGTTTGTTGGAGTTTAAAAAAAGGGGGGCTATATGATTATATCCACAATTGAAAGAAGCACTCTGTCTTTATTTGTTGCCTGTAAGGGAGATAATTTGACAAAAACTAGTCAGGGAAGCTTGTTCTGCCAACACATTATCTACTTTGATTTGTTGGGGCGGGGTGGGATATTGCTAAGAAGAGCTTTTTAAAGATATGAAGATAACTCCTATTTTATCATTCAAATGAGTCTTCTTGAACAGTTCTATTTTATTACACTTAGTGTGTATTTTCCAAAGTAAATGTTGATGTGTTTTGTTGTTGTTTTTTCAGGTCGCATTCTGAAAAAACTGCTGCACCCAGGCAACAGTCTGCTGGTAGTGTGTGTGTGTGTGTGTGTGTGTGTGTGTGTGTGTGTGTGTGTTTGTGTGAAGCAAGTCGCTACACGTTTTCTAATGAAAGCAAACGCTGCTTGTAGTCAATGATTTTGCTTCATCTGGTATGTTTGAGCATAAAAAAGAAAAAAATAATAAAGAGAAAGAGAGGAAGAAATATAATATAATAACAATGATTGTTTATTTATATAGCGCAATATTCCATTGAAAATATGCCTTGGCATGAGGCTGTGTCCGACCAGTTGACATAAGCTAGAACGCCAAGGCTATATCAAAATGTTGTTATGCTCTGAATGGTTGTGCGGGGATTGTCTTAAGCCATGACAAGCTCCCAGCATAACATCATCGGTCTAATCCCCCGAAGATGGAGTGTGGCTGCCCACATGGCGGGGTAATCAAAAACGGTCACACACGTAATGTTCTCATCCCTAGCTGATGCATTTGTACCTTAGTGTTCAAGTGCTTCTCGCTGTTGGGATGATCCCTGGAGTCTTTTAGCCAGGGTAAACCAACCAACCAACCAAACCAACCATTGAAAATGTTCTATGCGCTTTGCAATGACAAGATAGGAAGAAAGAAAGAGAGAGAGAGAAAACTTGAACTTGATTTTGAAATGCTTAATGAGGAGAGAGAAAGACAGAGAGAGTTGCAGACAGATTATACTTTAGTTTGTGAGTTTTTTCCCTTCAAAATTCAACTTCAACTAGTTGTTTGCCTTTTCTTGGTTTAAGCTTTGTTGCTGCAGAATGTGGTTGTTTCTGATAGTGATACTGTAAACATGCTGTAGGATAAGATAGAGAGAGAACATTCTGTCCTGTGGAATGTGGTTGTTTCTGATAGTGACACTGTAAACATGCTGTAGGATAAGATAGAGAGAGAACATTCTGTCCTGTGGAATGTGGTTGTTTCTGATAGTGACACTGTAAACATGCTGTAGGATAAGATAGAGAGAGAACATTCTGTCCTGTGGAATGTGGTTGTTTCTGATAGTGACACTGTAAACATGCTGTAGGATAAGATAGAGAGAGAACATTCTGTCCTGTGGAATGTGGTTGTTTCTGATAGTGACACTGTAAACATGCTGTAGGATAAGATAGAGAGAGAACATTCTGTCCTGTGGAATGTGGTTGTTTCTGATAGTGACACTGTAAACATGCTGTAGGATAAGATAGAGAGAGAACATTCTGTCCTGTGGAATGTGGTTGTTTCTGATAGTGACACTGTAACACATGCTGTAGGATAAGATAGAGAGAGAACATTCTGTCCTGTGGAATGTGGTTGTTTCTGATAGTGACACTGTAAACATGCTGTAGGATAAGATAGAGAGAGAACATTCTGTCCTGTGGAATGTGGTTGTTTCTGATAGTGATACTGTAAACATGCTGTAGGATAAGATAGAGAGAGAACATTCTGTCCTGTGGAATGTGGTTGTTTCTGATAGTGACACTGTAAACATGCTGTAGGATAAGATAGAGAGAGAACATTCTGTCCTGTGGAATGTGGTTGTTTCTGATAGTGACACTGTAAACATGCTGTAGGATAAGATAGAGAGAGAACATTCTGTCCTGTGGAATGTGGTTGTTTCTGATAGTGACACTGTAGTTACACATGCTGTAGGATAAGATAGAGAGAGAACATTCTGTCCTGTGGAATGTGGTTGTTTCTGATAGTGACACTGTAAACATGCTGTAGGATAAGATAGAGAGAGAACATTATATCCTGTGGAATGTGGTTGTTTCTGATAGTGATACTGTAAACATGCTGTAGGATAAGATAGAGAGAGAACATTCTGTCC
This sequence comes from Phymorhynchus buccinoides, assembly GCA_017654935.2. Lineage (NCBI taxonomy): Eukaryota > Metazoa > Mollusca > Gastropoda > Neogastropoda > Raphitomidae > Phymorhynchus > Phymorhynchus buccinoides. Next base: position 66,775,651 of record CM065684.1, on the reverse strand, counting down.
TGTGGAATGTGGTTGTTTCTGATAGTGACACTGTAAACATGCTGTAGGATAAGATAGAGAGAGAACATTATATCCTGTGGAATGTGGTTGTTTCTGATAGTGATACTGTAAACATGCTGTAGGATAAGATAGAGAGAGAACATTCTGTCCTGTGGAATGTGGTTGTTTCTGATAGTGACACTGTAAACATGCTGTAGGATAAGATAGAGAGAGAACATTCATCCTGTGGAATGTGGTTGTTTCTGATAGTGACACTGTAAACATGCTGTAGGATAAGATAGAGAGAGAACATTCTGTCCTGTGGAATGTGGTTGTTTCTGATAGTGACACTGTAGTTAAACATGCTGTAGGATAAGATAGAGAGAGAACATTCTGTCCTGTGGAAACTGTAAACATGCTGTAGGATAAGATAGAGAGAGAACATTCTGTCCTGTGGAATGTGGTTGTTTCTGATGATCAATAACGTTTTTTCTATTTTTTTCTGTGTGGTAAACATGCTGTAGGATAAGATAGAGAGAGAACATTCTGTCCTCAGAACGAGTTGTCACCAGATTCTATCTTCTATTTCAGCATCATGAACTGATATTTTCTTTCTTTTATTTTTCATATTTCAGCTGCGTTGTCTGGAGTGGTAATCAGATCCTTCAAGCTTCAGGACAACGCGTCAGACGAGTGCCACCAGATCTTATCTTGTTTTGTGCAAAATCTAACTTCACTTTGGTTCAGTCTTTGAGTTCTTTCTCTGCAGATTCAGTACATAATGATCAATAACGTTTTTTCTATTTTTTTGGTGTGGTACCAGATCCTGCAGGACAACGCCTCAGACGAGTGTCACCAGATTCTATCTTCTATTTCAGCTGCGTCGTCAGGGTGTGCGTCTCTTCCTGGTGTGGTACCAGATCCTGCAGGACAACGCCTCAGACGAGTGTCACCAGATTCTATCTTCTATTTCAGCTGCGTCGTCAGGGTGTGCGTCTCTTCCTGGTGTGGTACCAGATCCTGCAGGACAACGCCTCAGACGAGTGTCACCAGATTCTATCTTCTATTTCAGCTGCGTCGTCAGGGTGTGCGTCTCTTCCTGGTGTGGTACCAGATCCTGCAGGACAACGCCTCAGACAAGTGTCACCAGATTCTATCTTCTATTTCAGCTGCGTCGTCAGGGTGTGCGTCTCTTCCTGGTGTGGTACCAGATCCTGCAGGACAACGCCTCAGACAAGTGTCACCAGATTCTATCTTCTATTTCAGCTGCGTCGTCAGGGTGTGCGTCTCTTCCTGGTGTGGTACCAGATCCTGCAGGACAACGCCTCAGACGAGTGTCACCAGATTTTCCAGCAGCTGGTTCCTGGCCTGGGGGAAGGCGACCTCTCCGACCTGTTCAGCAAGTCGCTCAGCACGCCGGACAGTAAGTCCATCACTTCTTCGTCATCGATCGCTCACAGTTTCCTGTCAAGTATGAGCTTAGATGCATCATAAGAAATAGGCCCAGCATGTCCATCTTCGGCTGGAGACAATCTTTGTAAGAGTTTCTGGAACAAAGGCAGGAGAATGGACCAGTAAGGCAGAAAGATAGTAGATGACAGTAAGCAAAAGGAAAAGGCAGAGTCAAAGAGAGTTACGGATTAGAGGAAGTTATAAGCACAGAACTTCCAAAAGGTGAGGGAACTATTTGTACAAAAGACCCCCCGGTATCCCCACAGGGAGTCCATGACTAATAGGGGCATTTTGTTGTGAGGGAAAAGGTGTCTGTTTCTATCATCATTTATTTCATTTGTTTCTTTCACTGTTCAAAACAATCTCCTTTTTTGTTTATTTATTTACGTACCTACCCCATTTACTTTTTTGTTGTTGTGTGTGTGTATGTGCATGCATGTTTGCATGCGTGCGTGTGCATGTGTGTGTGTGCGAGAGAGAAAGAGTGAGCGAGCATGTGCCAGTGTGTTAAAAGTAATTGACAGTTTGTTTCAATTATCGCAGCATAAGCCACTGAAAAGCTCTTGAAGTTGAAGAGAATGAACAGAGAGCAAGGGCTTATAAAGTCGGTTCAAACACATGTTTGTGACATGTTTAACACTGGTATTATTCTTTCTGAAAGTGTATTCACATTCACTAATGTAACTGATTGCACTTATTTTAATACAGGGTCTATGCTATGTCCAGTCAATATCTTCCTTTACCTTGGAATAGACAATGATTATTCATTTATTTTAATACAGGGTCTATGCTATGTCCAGTCAATATCTTCCTTTACCTTGGAATAGACAATGATTATTCATTTATTTTAATACAGGGTCTATGCTATGTCCAGTCAATATCTTCCTTTACCTTGGAATAGACAATGATTATTCATTTTATTGGCAGTGATATTTTGGTTCAAATGGGTTATTTGGAAAATTAATTTCAAATTTAAGAAATGCATGCTTATCTGTCAGTATGTTAATAATCAGTTATGGTGTGGAGTCATTAATGCTGTATTTGTTTTTATAGTGATTCTTTAAGACACGCTCTTCCTCATACATAGCATTATGTGCCATTCTGTTCTGTTCTCACACCAGTCAGTGCATGATCAGTACAAATCTAAATATATTCTATCTCCGAATTGGACAATGATTATTCATTTATTTTAATACAGGGTCTATGCTATGTCTTTATCTTCCTTTACCTTGGAATTTTTTCTTTCATTTTATTGGCCCCCCTATTTTGAATCAGTTGAGCAGCAGCTTTCTATAAATCGACCAGCAAGTAAGTGACTGTGGTTTTTGCCTAGCATGCACCAAGTTTGTTTTCATGTAGATTTTTCATCTTCCAGATAGACATGACTTTTGTGGAGCTAGTTGCAGCAATCCCATCACTTTTCACTGTGAGTGTGTCTTTCTTCACACCTCTCTGTGTCTTTTGTGTGTTTGAGTACTTCACTTTCTCTCTGTGTCTTTTGTGTGTTTGAGTACTTCACTTTCTTTCTGTGTCTTTTGTGTACTTTGAGTCTCTGTGTCTTTTGTGTGTTTGAGTACTTCACTTTCTCTCTGTGTCTTTTGTGTGTTTGAGTACTTCACTTTCTGTGTCTTTTGTGTGTTTGAGTACTTCACTTTGTTTGAGTACTGTGTCTTTTGTGTGTTTGAGTACTTCACTTTTGTGTCTTTTGTGTGTTTGAGTACTTCACTTTCTCTCTGTGTCTTTTGTGTGTTTGAGTACTTCACTTTTTCTGTGTCTTTTGTGTGTTTGAGTACTTCACTTTCTTCTGTGTCTTTTGTGTGTTTGAGTACTTCACTTTCTCTCTGTGTCTTTTGTGTGTTTGAGTACTTCACTTTCTCTCTGTGTCTTTTGTGTGTTTGAGTACTTCACTTTCTCTCTGTGTCTTTTGTGTGTTTGAGTACTTCACTTTCTCTCTGTGTCTTTTGTGTGTTTGAGTACTTCACTTTCTCTCTGTGTCTTTTGTGTGTTTGAGTACTTCACTTTCTTTCTGTGTCTTTGTGTGTTTGAGTACTTCACTTTCTCTCTGTGTCTTTTGTGTGTTTGAGTACTTCACTTTCTCTCTGTGTCTTTTGTGTGTTTGAGTACTTCACTTTCTCTCTGTGTCTTTTGTGTGTTTGAGTACTTCACTTTCTTCTCTGTGTCTTTTGTGTGTTTGAGTACTTCACTTTCTCTCTGTGTCTTTTGTGTGTTTGAGTACTTCACTTTCTCTCTGTGTCTTTTGTGTGTTTGAGTACTTCACTTTCTCTCTCTGTCTTTTGTGTGTTTGAGTACTTCACTTTCTTCTGTGTCTTTTGTGTGTTTGAGTACTTCACTTTCTCTCTGTGTCTTTTGTGTGTTTGAGTACTTCACTTTCTCTCTGTGTCTTTTGTGTGTTTGAGTACTTCACTTTCTCTCTGTGTCTTTTGTGTGTTTGAGTACTTCACTTTCTCTCTGTGTCTTTTGTGTGTTTGAGTACTTCACTTTTTCTGTGTCTGTGTCTTTTGTGTGTTTGAGTACTTCACTTTCTCTCTGTGTCTTTTGTGTGTTTGAGTACTTCACTTTCTGTGTCTGTGTCTTTTGTGTGTTTGTTTGAGTACTTCACTTTCTCTCTGTGTCTTTTGTGTGTTTGAGTACTTCACTTTCTCTTTCTTTTGTGTGTTTGTGTACTTCACTTTCTTTTGTGTGTTTGTGTACTTCACTTTCTGTGTCTTTTGTGTGTTTGAGTACTTCACTTTCTCTCTGTGTCTTTTGTGTGTTTGAGTACTTCACTTTCTGTGTCTTTTGTGTGTTTGTACTTCACTTTCTTTTGTGTGTTTGAGTACTTCACTTTCTGTGTCTTTTGTGTGTTTGTGTACTTCACTTTCTCTCTGTGTCTTTTGTGTGTTTGAGTACTTCACTTTCTCTCTGTGTCTTTTGTGTGTTTGAGTCTTTTGTGTGTTTGAGTACTTCACTTTCTGTGTCTGTGTCTTTTGTGTGTTTGAGTACTTCACTTTCTCTCTGTGTCTTTTGTGTGTTTGAGTACTTCACTTTCTCTCTGTGTCTTTTGTGTGTTTGAGTACTTCACTTTCTCTCTGTGTCTTTTGTGTGTTTGAGTACTTCACTTTCTCTCTGTGTCTTTTGTGTGTTTGAGTACTTCACTTTCTCTCTGTGTCTTTTGTGTGTTTGAGTACTTCACTTTCTCTCTGTGTCTTTTGTGTGTTTGAGTACTTCACTTTCTCTCTGTGTCTTTTGTGTGTTTGAGTACTTCACTTTCTCTCTGTGTCTTTTGTGTGTTTGAGTACTTCACTTTCTCTCTGTGTCTTTTGTGTGTTTGAGTACTTCACTTTCTCTCTGTGTCTTTTGTGTGTTTGAGTACTTCACTTTCTCTCTGTGTCTTTTGTGTGTTTGAGTACTTCACTTTCTCTCTGTGTCTTTTGTGTGTTTGAGTACTTCACTTTCTCTCTGTGTCTTTTGTGTGTTTGAGTACTTCACTTTCTCTCTGTGTCTTTTGTGTGTTTGAGTACTCTTTTGTGTGTTTCTGTGTCTTTTGTGTGTTTGAGTACTTCACTTTCTCTCTGTGTCTTTTGTGTGTTTGAGTACTTCACTTTCTCTCTGTGTCTTTTGTGTGTTTGAGTACTTCACTTTCTCTCTGTGTCTTTTGTGTGTTTGAGTACTTCACTTTCTCTCTGTGTCTTTTGTGTGTTTGAGTACTTCACTTTCTCTCTGTGTCTTTTGTGTGTTTGAGTACTTCACTCTCTGTGTCTTTTGTGTGTTTGAGTACTTCACTTTCTCTCTGTGTCTTTTGTGTGTTTGAGTACTTCACTTTCTCTCTGTGTCTTTTGTGTGTTTGAGTACTTCACTTTTGTGTGTTTGAGTACTTCACTCTCTGTGTCTTTTGTGTGTTTGAGTACTTCACTTTTCTCTGTGTCTTTTGTGTGTTTGAGTACTTCACTTTCTCTCTGTCTTTTGTGTGTCTTTTGTGTGTTTGAGTACTTCACTTTCTTCTGTGTCTTTTGTGTGTTTGAGTACTTCACTTTCTCTCTGTGTCTTTTGTGTGTTTGAGTACTTCACTTTTTCTGTGTCTTTTGTGTGTTTGAGTACTTCACTTTTCTCTGTGTCTTTGTGTGTTTGAGTACTTCACTTTCTTCTGTTGTGTGTTTGAGTACTTCACTTTCTCTCTGTGTCTTTTGTGTGTTTGAGTACTTCACTTTCTCTCTGTGTCTTTTGTGTGTTTGAGTACTTCACTTTCTCTCTGTGTCTTTTGTGTGTTTGAGTACTTCACTTTCTCTCTGTGTCTTTTGTGTGTTTGAGTACTTCACTTTCTCTCTGTGTCTTTTGTGTGTTTGAGTACTTCACTTTCTCTCTGTGTCTTTTGTGTGTTTGAGTACTTCACTTTCTCTCTGTGTCTTTTGTGTGTTTGAGTACTTCACTTTCTGTGTCTTTTGTGTGTTTGAGTACTTCACTTTCTCTCTGTGTCTTTTGTGTGTTTGAGTACTTCACTTTCTCTCTGTGTCTTTTGTGTGTTTGAGTACTTCACTTTCTCTCTGTGTCTTTTGTGTGTTTGAGTACTTTTCTTCTCTGTGTCTTTTGTGTGTTTGAGTACTTCTTTTGTGTCTTTTGTGTGTTTGAGTACTTCACTTTCTCTCTGTGTCTTTTGTGTGTTTGAGTACTTCACTTTCTCTCTGTGTCTTTTGTGTGTTTGAGTACTTCACTTTCTCTCTGTGTCTTTTGTGTGTTTGAGTACTTCACTTTCTCTCTGTGTCTTTTGTGTGTTTGAGTACTTCACTTTCTGTGTCTTTTGTGTGTTTGAGTACTTCACTTTCTCTCTGTGTCTTTTGTGTGTTTGAGTACTTCACTTTCTCTCTGTGTCTTTTGTGTGTTTGAGTACTTCACTTTCTCTCTGTGTCTTTTGTGTGTTTGAGTACTTCACTTTCTCTCTGTGTCTTTTGTGTGTTTGAGTACTTCACTTTCTCTCTGTGTCTTTTGTGTGTTTGAGTACTTCACTTTCTCTCTGTGTCTTTTGTGTGTTTGAGTACTTCACTTTCTCTCTGTCTTTTGTGTGTTTGAGTACTTCACTTTTCTGTGTTTGAGTACTTCACTTTCTTTTGTGTGTTTGAGTACTTCACTTTCTCTCTGTGTCTTTTGTGTGTTTGAGTACTTCACTTTCTCTCTGTGTCTTTTGTGTGTTTGAGTACTTCACTTTCTCTCTGTGTCTTTTGTGTGTTTGAGTACTTCACTTTCTCTCTGTGTCTTTTGTGTGTTTGAGTACTTCACTTTCTCTCTGTGTCTTTTGTGTGTTTGAGTACTTCACTTTCTCTCTGTGTCTTTTGTGTGTTTGTGTACTTCACTTTCTGTGTCTTTTGTGTGTTTGAGTACTTCACTTTCTCTCTGTGTCTTTTGTGTGTTTGAGTACTTCACTTTCTCTCTGTGTCTTTTGTGTGTTTGAGTACTTCACTTTCTCTCTGTGTCTTTTGTGTGTTTGAGTACTTCACTTTCTTCTGTGTCTTTTGTGTTTTGTGTGTTTGAGTACTTCACTTTCTCTCTGTGTCTTTTGTGTGTTTGAGTACTTCACTTTCTCTCTGTGTCTTTTGTGTGTTTGAGTACTTCACTTTCTTTTGTGTGTTTGAGTCTCACTTTCTGTGTCTTTTGTGTGTTTGAGTACTTCACTTTCTCTGTGTCTGTGTCTTTTGTGTGTTTGAGTACTTCACTTTCTCTCTGTGTCTTTTGTGTGTTTGAGTACTTCACTTTCTCTGTGTCTTTTGTGTGTTTGAGTACTTCACTTTCTCTCTGTGTCTTTTGTGTGTTTGAGTACTTCACTTTCTCTCTGTGTCTTTTGTGTGTTTGAGTACTTCACTTTCTCTCTGTGTCTTTTGTGTGTTTGAGTACTTCACTCTCTCTGTGTCTTTTGTGTGTTTGAGTACTTCACTTTTGTGTGTTTGAGTACTTCACTTTTTCTGTGTCTTTTGTGTGTTTGAGTACTTCACTTTCTCTCTGTGTCTTTTGTGTGTTTGAGTACTTCACTTTCTCTCTGTGTCTTTTGTGTGTTTGAGTACTTCACTTTCTGTGTCTTTTGTGTGTGTCTTTTGTGTGTTTGAGTACTTCACTTTCTCTCTGTGTCTTTTGTGTGTTTGAGTACTTCACTTTCTCTCTGTGTCTTTTGTGTGTTTGAGTACTTCACTTTTTCTCTGTGTCTTTTGTGTGTTTGAGTACTTCACTTTCTCTCTGTGTCTTTTGTGTGTTTGAGTACTTCACTTTCTCTCTGTGTCTTTTGTGTGTTGAGTACTTCACTTTCACTCTCTGTGTCTTTTGTGTGTTTGAGTACTTCACTTTTGTGTGTTTTTCTCTGTGTCTTTTGTGTGTTTGAGTACTTCACTTTCTCTCTGTGTCTTTTGTGTGTTTGAGTACTTCACTTTCTCTCTGTGTCTTTTGTGTGTTTGAGTACTTCACTTTCTCTCTGTGTCTTTTGTGTGTTTGAGTACTTCACTTTCTCTCTGTGTCTTTTGTGTGTTTGAGTACTTCACTTTCTCTTTTGTGTCTCTGTGTCTTTTGTGTGTTTGAGTACTTCACTTTCTGTGTCTTTTGTGTGTTTGAGTACTTCACTTTCTCTCTGTGTCTTTTGTGTGTTTGAGTACTTCACTTTCTCTCTGTGTCTTTTGTGTGTTTGAGTACTTCACTTTCTCTGTGTCTTTTGTGTGTTTGAGTACTTCACTTTCTCTCTGTGTCTTTTGTGTGTTTGAGTACTTCACTTTTCTCTGTGTCTTTTGTGTGTTTGAGTACTTCACTTTCTCTCTGTGTCTTTTGTGTGTTTGAGTACTTCACTTTCTCTCTGTGTCTTTTGTGTGTTTGAGTACTTCACTTTCTCTCTGTGTCTTTTGTGTGTTTGTTTGAGTACTTCACTTTCTTTCTGTGTCTTTTGTGTGTTTGAGTACTTCACTTTTCTGTGTCTTTTGTGTGTTTGAGTACTTCACTTTCTCTCTGTGTCTTTTGTGTGTTTGAGTACTTCACTTTTCTCTGTGTCTGTGAGTCTTTTGTGTGTTTTGAGTACTTCACTTTCTCTCTGTGTCTTTTGTGTGTTTGAGTACTTCACTTTCTCTCTGTGTCTTTTGTGTGTTTGAGTACTTCACTTTTCTCTGTGTCTTTTGTGTGTTTGAGTACTTCACTTTCTCTCTGTCTTTTGTGTGTTTGAGTACTTCACTTTCTCTCTGTGTCTTTTGTGTGTTTGAGTACTTCACTTTCTCTCTGTGTCTTTTGTGTGTTTGAGTACTTCACTTTCTCTCTGTGTCTTTTGTGTGTTTGAGTACTTCACTTTCTCTCTGTGTCTTTTGTGTGTTTGAGTACTTCACTTTCTCTCTGTGTCTTTTGTGTGTTTGAGTACTTCACTTTCTCTCTGTGTCTTTTGTGTGTTTGTGTACTTCACTTTCTCTCTGTGTCTTTTGTGTGTTTGAGTACTTCACTTTCTCTGTGTCTTTTGTGTGTTTGTGTACTTCACTTTCTTCTTGTCTTTTGTGTGTTTGAGTACTTCACTTTCTCTCTGTGTCTTTTGTGTGTTTGAGTACTTCACTTTCTCTGTGTCTTTTGTGTGTTTGAGTACTTCACTTTTCTCTGTGTCTTTTGTGTGTTTGAGTACTTCACTTTTCTCTGTGTCTTTTGTGTGTTTGAGTACTTCACTTTCTCTCTGTGTCTTTTGTGTGTTTGAGTACTTCACTTTCTGTGTCTTTTGTGTGTTTGAGTACTTGTGTGTTTGAGTCTTCTCTGTGTCTTTTGTGTGTTTGAGTACTTCACTTTCTCTCTGTGTCTTTTGTGTGTTTGAGTACTTCACTTTCTCTCTGTGTCTTTTGTGTGTTTGAGTACTTCACTTTCTCTCTGTGTCTTTTGTGTGTTTGAGTACTTCACTTTCTCTCTGTGTCTTTTGTGTGTTTGAGTACTTCACTTTCTGTGTCTTTTGTGTGTTTGAGTACTTCACTTTCTCTCTGTGTCTTTTGTGTGTTTGAGTACTTCACTTTCTGTGTCTTTTGTGTGTTTGAGTACTTCACTTTCTCTCTGTGTCTTTTGTGTGTTTGAGTACTTCACTTTCTCTCTGTGTCTTTTGTGTGTTTGAGTACTTCACTTTCTGTGTCTTTTGTGTGTTTGTTTGAGTACTTGTCTTTTGTGTGTTTGAGTACTTCACTGTCTTTTGTGTGTTTGAGTACTTCACTTTCTCTCTGTGTCTTTTGTGTGTTTGTGTACTTCACTTTCTCTCTGTGTCTTTTGTGTGTTTGAGTACTTCACTTTCTCTGTGTCTTTTGTGTGTTTGAGTACTTCACTTTCTCTCTGTGTCTTTTGTGTGTTTGAGTACTTCACTTTCTGTGTCTTTTGTGTGTTTGAGTACTTCACTTTCTGTGTCTCTGTGTCTTTTGTGTGTTTGAGTACTTCACTTTCTCTCTGTGTCTTTTGTGTGTTTGAGTACTTCACTTTCTCTCTGTGTCTTTTGTGTGTTTGAGTACTTCACTTTCTGTGTCTTTTGTGTGTTTGAGTACTTCACTTTCTGTGTCTTTTGTGTGTTTGAGTACTTCACTTTCTCTCTGTGTCTTTTGTGTGTTTGAGTACTTCACTGTGTCTTTTGTGTGTTTTCTTCACTTTCTGTGTCTTTTGTGTGTTTGAGTACTTCACTTTCTCTTCACTTCACTTTCTCTCTGTGTCTTTTGTGTGTTTCTCTCTGTGTCTTTTGTGTGTTTGAGTACTTCACTTTCTCTCTGTGTCTTTTGTGTGTTTGAGTACTTCACTTTCTCTCTGTGTCTTTTGTGTGTTTGAGTACTTCACTTTCTCTCTGTGTCTTTTGTGTGTTTGAGTACTTCACTTTCTTTTGTGTGTTTGAGTACTTCTTTCTCTGTCTTTTGTGTGTTTGAGTACTTCACTTTCTCTCTGTGTCTTTTGTGTGTTTGAGTACTTCACTTTCTCTCTGTGTCTTTTGTGTGTTTGAGTACTTCACTTTCTCTCTGTGTCTTTTGTGTGTTTGAGTACTTCACTTTCTCTCTGTGTCTTTTGTGTGTTTGAGTACTTCACTTTCTCTCTGTGTCTTTTGTGTGTTTGAGTACTTCACTTTCTCTCTGTGTCTTTTGTGTGTTTGAGTACTTCACTTTCTCTCTGTGTCTTTTGTGTGTTTGAGTACTTCACTTTCTCTCTGTGTCTTTTGTGTGTTTGAGTACTTCACTTTCTTTTGTGTGTTTGAGTACTTCACTTTCTGTGTCTTTTGTGTGTTTGAGTACTTCACTTTCTCTCTGTGTCTTTTGTGTGTTTGTGTACTTCACTTTCTCTCTGTGTCTTTTGTGTGTTTGAGTACTTCACTTTTTCTGTGTCTTTTGTGTGTTTGAGTACTTCAGTACTTTCTCTCTGTGTCTTTTGTGTGTTTGAGTACTTCACTTTCTCTCTGTGTCTTTTGTGTGTTTGAGTACTTCACTTTCTCTCTGTGTCTTTTGTGTGTTTGAGTACTTCACTTTCTCTCTGTGTCTTTTGTGTGTTTGAGTACTTCACTTTCTCTCTGTGTCTTTTGTGTGTTTGTGTACTTCACTTTCTCTCTGTCTTTTGTGTGTTTGAGTACTTCACTTTCTCTCTGTGTCTTTTGTGTGTTTGAGTACTTCACTTTCTCTCTGTGTCTTTTTGTGTTTGTGTACTTCACTTTCTCTCTGTGTCTTTTGTTGTTTGAGTACTTCACTTTTTCTCTTTTGTCTTTTGTGTGTTTGTGTACTTCACTTTCTCTCTGTGTCTTTTGTGTGTTTGAGTACTTCACTTTCTCTCTGTGTCTTTTGTGTGTTTGAGTACTTCACTTTCTCTCTGTGTCTTTTGTGTGTTTGAGTACTTCACTTTTTCTGTGTCTTTTGTGTGTTTGAGTACTTCACTTTCTCTCTGTGTCTTTTGTGTGTTTGAGTACTTCACTTTCTCTCTGTGTCTTTTGTGTGTTTGAGTACTTCACTTTCTCTCTGTGTCTTTTGTGTGTTTGAGTCTTTTGTGTGTTTGAGTACTTCACTTTCTCTCTGTGTCTTTTGTGTGTTTGAGTACTTCACTTTCTTCTGTGTCTTTTGTGTGTTTGAGTACTTCACTTTCTCTCTGTGTCTTTTGTGTGTTTGAGTACTTCACTTTCTCTCTGTGTCTTTTGTGTGTTTGAGTACTTCACTTTCTCTCTGTGTCTTTTGTGTGTTTGAGTACTTCACTTTCTCTCTGTGTCTTTTGTGTGTTTGAGTACTTCACTTTCTCTCTGTGTCTTTTGTGTGTTTGAGTACTTCACTTTCTCTCTGTGTCTTTTGTGTGTTTGAGTACTTCACTTTCTCTCTGTGTCTTTTGTGTGTTTGAGTACTTCACTCTTCTGTGTCTTTTGTGTGTTTGAGTACTTCACTTTCTCTCTGTGTCTTTTGTGTGTTTGAGTACTTCACTTTCTGTGTCTTTTGTGTGTTTGAGTACTTCACTTTTCTGTGTCTTTTGTGTGTTTGAGTACTTCACTTTTCTCTGTGTCTTTTGTGTGTTTGAGTACTTCACTTTCTCTGTCTTTTGTGTGTTTGAGTACTTCACTTTCTTCTGTGTCTTTTGTGTGTTTGAGTACTTCACTTTCTCTCTGTGTCTTTTGTGTGTTTGTACTTCACTTTTTGTGTCTTTTGTGTGTTTGAGTACTTCACTTTCTCTCTGTGTCTTTTGTGTGTTTGTGTACTTCACTTTCTCTCTGTGTCTTTTGTGTGTTTGAGTACTTCACTTTTCTCTGTGTCTTTTGTGTGTTTCTTGTCTTTTGTGTGTTTGAGTACTTCACTTTCTCTCTGTGTCTTTTGTGTGTTTGAGTACTTCACTTTCTCTCTGTGTCTTTTGTGTGTTTGAGTACTTCACTTTCTCTCTGTGTCTTTTGTGTGTTTGAGTACTTCACTTTCTCTCTGTGTCTTTTGTGTGTTTGAGTACTTCACTTTCTCTCTGTGTCTTTTGTGTGTTTGAGTACTTCACTTTCTCTCTGTGTCTTTTGTGTGTTTGAGTACTTCACTTTCTCTCTGTGTCTTTTGTGTGTTTGAGTACTTCACTTTCTCTCTGTGTCTTTTGTGTGTTTGTGTACTTCACTTTCTCTGTCTTTTGTGTGTTTGAGTACTTCACTTTCTCTCTGTGTCTTTTGTGTGTTTGAGTACTTCACTTTCTCTGTCTTTTGTGTGTTTGAGTGCTTCACTTTCTCTCTGTGTCTTTTGTGTGAATTTAAGTTTTGCCATGGTGAGTCGGAGTAAAAACAAAATTCAGTCAGTGCCTTTTTCAAAACAACTTTGATACAGCTTTTCTATGTGTATGTGTGAGGGCTGTTCTCTATTTAGTTCTGTTGTGTCGTCTTTTAATAAGCGAAATAGTAATTTGCAAAGTAGAAATGCATCTGTTGTTAAAGTTAGTAAAATGACAAAAATGTCGATGGACCAATGAAATGTGTATGACTTGTGTTGTAGTCTTCTCTTTGCCACTAATAATGCTTTTGTGAGTTGTTAAAGTTAGTAGACTGACATGTCGATGGACCAATGAAATGTGTATGACTTGTGTTGTTGTAGTCTTCTCTTTGTCACTAATAATGCTTTTGTCAGTTGTTAAACTTGTGCGTGTCATGTGTCATGAATGTAAATCTTCCAAAGTGTAATTTCTTGAACAGAAAGTCGGTGGTCTTTTTCTTTATATGTGGTTTATTGTCTTTATATGTGGTTTATTGTCTTTATATGTGGTTTATTGTCTTTATATGTGGTTTATTGTCTTTATATGTGGTTTATTGTCTTTATATGTGGTCTTTTTCTTTATATGTGGTTTATTGTCGTCGGGTAATTGATTTTAGTACTTAGTGCCTCTCAAAATATTCTTCATTTGCCTACTTCATAGGTAACTTTTGAGCTGTCATTTTTTATCATTAATTTTTTTGGCACAAGGCTTATGTATCTCATATTTTATGTTGCAATTTGGTGTGAGCTTTTCTGAGTCTTATTAAATTCAGTTTGAAATCTTTGAATGTTTTTTTGACCTGAATTGCAACAGGAATTTCAGTTTTTCAAAACATCCCAATTGTTCTACTTTATTTCAGCTTGAAAGTCTTGGAAAAAATTGTTGATTTTATTCAGGAACAACAGGAATAATTTAAGATTGATATTCTGTTGATGCAGCAATCCTTAAATTACACTTTAATGTTTTATCATTGATGTCCATTGTCTCGTTTTTCTCTTGCATCCTGTTTGGGGACTACAATTGTATGTTGTCAGAAAGTCACATTGAAACTTTGTCCTAATTAGTACCATCAAGCTTGTGTGCTAGTTGTTTGTGAAGCTGAAGCTATGTGCGTGTGTGTGTGTGTGTGCTAGTTGTTTGTGAAGCTGAAGCTATGTGCGTGTGTGTGTGTGTGTGTGTGCACACTCATGTGAAACTAACTTTGTATTAACTTCCTTGCACATGTATTTTTTTTTAAATGCTGGAAGAAAGAAACCAGTCCTACTGTTATGTTGTCAGTGAGTGTCCTTCATAATACCAATTGTAGAATGAAAGCAAAGGAACACCAACAAGCTGAACTTAATAATACTACTGTTATGTTGTCAGTGAGTGTCCTTCATAATACCAATTGTAGAATGAAAGCAAAGGAACAGCAACAAGCTGAACTTAATACTACTCCTACTGTTATGTTGTCAGTGAGTGTCCTTCATAATACCAATTGTAGAATGAAAGCAAAGGAACAGCAACAAGCTGAACTTAATACTACTCCTACTGTTATGTTGTCAGTGAGTGTCCTTCATAATACCAATTGTAGAATGAAAGCAAAGGAACAGCAACAAGCTGAACTTAATACTACTCCTACTGTTATGTTGTCAGTGAGTGTCCTTCATAATACCAATTGTAGAATGAAAGCAAAGGAACAGCAACAAGCTGAACTTAATAATACTACTGTTATGTTGTCAGTGAGTGTCCTTCATAATACCAATTGTAGAATGAAAGCAAAGGAACACCAACAAGCTGAACTTAATAATACTACTGTTATGTTGTCAGTGAGTGTCCTTCATAATACCAATTGTAGAATGAAAGCAAAGGAACAGCAACAAGCTTATCTTAATAATACGTATTGTGTAAAAGAAAAAAGGTTTGTTTGTTGTTGTTGTTCCAAATGTGTGTTTGGCAAAAGGACAGGCTGCCCTAAAGGATTTTCTTGATGTTTTGAGCAGTCATTTTGTAGGTTTCAAAATGATACTGGTTTTGCGTCAGTATTTTTAGCATTTTGAGTCCTGATCAATCCCTTCACAGGGTCCTGATCAATCCCTTAATAATATTATACCATTGAAAATCTGCCAAGAAGATGAACATAAATAATAATATGAATATTTTGAGGAACGTATGTATAAGTTGAAAGTCTGCCAAGAAGATGAACATAAATAATATGACTAATTTGAGGAACGTATGTATAAGTTGAATCCTGTTTTCATTCTTCCAGTTCAGCTGCTAGAATGTCCATGTAAAAATCATTACATGCTTCACATTTTAAGAATTAATTGACAACTTAAAATGTGGTTAAATGTGATAAATCTTATGATGCTTGTACGTAGCATTAATATAAAAGGTATAGGTCAAGATGTGCCCCCCCCCCCCCCTTACATTTCTCGGCTCTCCCCGCATTTTCACACTTGCCTTTCTTACCAAACATTAAGCTGTATTTTATGAACCTTTTCAGCTAATTATCTTTGTTGAATAATTAATCGCAGTCATGATAAAGGCCATTATCTAATAGGACACACACACACCCTATGTAGTGCAGTAGACACAACAGCTGTGGAGCATTTGTCACAGTCCTGGTTCATTGCGTTTTTTCCGTCTTGCCTTTATCTTCTACTATTATTGAATGCATGTGTTTCATTATGTAAATGGATGAAAATTAGTGTTAAATATAGCAAACGATAGAGGATGAAGTACTCAATCTGTAGTAAGAAAGGCAAGAATGAAAAAGTGGAAACAACCGAAAAATGGAGGAGGGGGGACACATCTTTACTATTACCATATAAATTTATACCAATCTTCTTGTTATTTTCTTTGCTTATTTATTGTTGTTGTTCTTGTTCTTGTTATAAATTCAAAGATATTTATTCAAAGGGTTTGATAGGCTATTTGTGATAATTGTTTTGAGAGTTTGAGTTTAAAAGTTAGAATGAAAGTTTGAGATGAAAGCAGTTTGAATGTATGTTTAATTTTAAAACAAAGCAGATACAATTTATGTTTGTGATAAAAACAATTGAATCTGGTTGTTACAATCCAAAATTGTGTCTGAAAAAAGGCTACAGTTTGTGACACAAACATTCTTTTATTCATTTGGTGGAAGTATCAGAAAAATACCAGTAGAAAATGTGTTATTCTCTTAGTTTTTCTTTGCTTTGTTGTCTTCATTTTCATCTGTAATCAGCCTTTCTCTGTGTGCTTCAAAGACATTATGGAATCTGAAATCGTTAGATAAAGTGAAACATGTACTCAAGTTATTGTTGTTGTTGTTGTCACATACTGTTTGCACTTTGGCGTTTATGGAATGAATTAAAAATGTCATAAACGAACTGCATTCAGTAACACGACTCATGTTTTGGTGCTTTGTAACAAGCATTTTTAAACTGTTCATCAAAGCCACTTAGTCAGGTTACCTGCTTTGTCATAGCTTTAATTCATTTAGATACATTTTTCAGACCTGCCTAATCCTACGATTCGTCCGTAGTTCCTGCGAATCAAGTCCCCAAACTTCAGTATTACGGGGAAGTGGACAAATGATCGCGAAACGAAATTCATTTAACGTTATTTCACGGTTCGTCTGAGGCTCTTTCGCACCCTTTAGAATTAGAGACTCCACAGACTTAATATGAACGGTATTACCGAATCGACAAAGCTTTGACGCAGAGGCTGGTTCATATGGGGGTTAAGGGGCTGGATGAAGACTTAGAGACTCCACAGACTTAATATGAACGGTATTACCGAATCGACAAAGCTTTGATGCAGAGGCTGATTCATGTGGGGGCTAAGGGGCTGGATGAAGACTTAATTACTCCACAGACTTAATATGAACGGTATTACCGAATCGACAAAGCTTTGACGCAGAGGCTGATTCATGTGGGGGCTAAGGGGCTGGATGAAGACTTAATTACTCCACAGACTTAATATGAACGGTATTACCGAATCGACAAAGCTTTGACGCAGAGGCTGATTCATGTGGGGGTTAAGGGGCTGGATGGAGATTTGGAGATGGTTAATATTTACAAAATATAATATTCTTATTTTCACAGCCTTAAAAATGACG